>JBBPFD010000217.1:0-57527 GCA_038363315.1 Mugilogobius chulae | reverse complement strand
ATTTTTTCTGGTCTCGTTTTGTGGTCTTCACTGATAAGCAGTATCGCACGTCCATCAACAGTTGTCCCCGCCCACCGTTTGTGAGAGAAACTTCAGTCTAAACGGCGATAGTGAGGGAGAAGGCGGATGTCATGTGCGTGCGGAGACGAAACTGTGGCCAGTGAGGCAAAAAACAAACAAACAGTACAATACAGTAGGGAATAGACTGAAACGCACTCGGTCCACCAGAGGAGGCAGGGAGATGCTGGGTAAAACTAGCTTCTCATCAGCCACAGAGGGGAATAGGGCTTAAAACGACATGTGATGTGAAGCTTATCAAAAAAATATGTGTAAACTATTTTGTTGACGTTCATTTTAAATCATTTGATAACCTATTCACTTTTTGTATTCCAATGACATTTAGCTGCTTGTTCTTAAGGTCTATTAAATATTATTGGCTTTTTTGTGGCAATTTTCTACAAGCAAATGACTCAGTGTTTGAATTTTGGATATCTTGAAAACAACATTCACAGCGTTATCTGAAATTGGATATGATGCACAGCTCTATCTAGAGGACTTTATCAGACCCTGGCAAACTGTGGCCCGGAGGCAAGATGAGGACATTCACCTGTTTTAATCAGGCCCCGGCATGTTTTTGAGATAAGCTCTTTACCCTGCAAAGTCTTCTTATCTAGTCTAGGTCAAAACTACTAGAATTTAGAATTCATTTGGGTTACTTATTTAGAATAAACTTGATAATACCTGGTCACATCTCACTTATTTCAAGACATTTCTGACTGTTTACAAGATGTTTTAGCTTGACTCAAATTTGAAACTCTATTTGAACAAGGCAGAAACATCTTGAAGTAGAATTACATTTTTTGCAGTGTATTTTTTGTCTTGCATGTCTATGGAGCACAAGTGTGCACTTGTGTTCTTAATACACACAATGAATGGACACAACTAAAAGATAAATTTTATACAAAATGTACTTGCAATAATAAAAAATTCTTTCAATAATTGTGGTGTGGTCCTTTGTCACTTGTCTCGGAGAAGAACTGCCACCCCCTGGCCTATTGACCCTATTTGTCCCGCCCACTTGGCTTGGAAATGCACTTCCTGTTTAGCTCTGTTAAGGTAGCTAACATGTTTGTTTGTCAGTCTTGTGGGGAAACTTCTTTGAATAAAACAACAAAACAAAACAAGAGCAGCTGTTTGGATCAGGTCTGAACCGGTCTGTCTCCTGAAGCTTGAGACTGTTTTTTTTCACTGAATGTAACCGTCTTTCACCGTTAGTTGGAACTCTTCGCGGTCAATAATCGGTTAACAGATTACATAAGCGCAGCACTTTTTTTATTGTTGTTATTTTCACTTGACGTGTTATAATTAGGCACAGCAGAGCTACGTGAGTGAACGCAGAGCAGAGAGACAGACCTTTGAACTGTGCACAACATGCCTGAATAACGTCTCTGTAAACATGTTCAATGCACTGTTCAACTATGTCTTCAAATAAACTACTCATAAATAAGGAGTCACGTTTTAAAGTTGCTGCTAACGTTAGCCGCTTAACTTAGCTGGAACAAGTCAAAAAATCGATAGTAATCCTGCATGATTGATATTAGTCCATAAACACTGCAGTGTCACAGTTTGCTCAGTCCTTATGAGATTAAGAGTTTTTGTAGATTTAGCGATCTTTTTTCCCTCATGCCAGAACTGTTCAGGGGCAGTTAGCACCCTCTGCTGGAACAACTGAATATTTGTGTCAGTTAAACCAGTCAGAGACGTCCCACTCGGTTAAGCCATTAGTCACGGTTAATCGGTCCTACTCTGATCAAAATAAAGTGTTTATTTCTATTAAAACTGTATATTCAACTGAAAACTGTTTATTATAAAACTTATCTCATTTGTCAAGCCCGTCTTACCGTGTCCCATCAAACCTATCTCAGTTTTAGGAGTTTTGGAGATGTCACCCAACACACAAATCAAGAATCAATCAACAAAATAAAAATATATACATCTTGATTCATTGTCAGAAAGTAATAGCGTAAAACCTATTCAACAACCAAGACAATATGTCTGAACCTATTTCTTACAGGTCAAATTTGATAAACACTCTCATCATGACCAACTTCTGAAACATTAACACCTAATCGATTAATTGAAAGAAAAATCGACAGAATAACAAATCGTTAGCTAGAGCCCTGGAACGTTCCTACAGTCGTTTTGAGCGTTCTGAATCTCGTCTTCACGTCGAGTTAGAAAATAGAAGACGGTGAATTCACACTTGCCCGCTTCGGAGAATAACATTTAACAAGCGTGAGTGTCTTAACGTCACCATCTGGCTGAAGGGAGGACAGCGCTGCGTTGACATTCACACGTTCTGCTCTGACAATGGCCGAGAGGTTTGATTCACAAGCCGGCCACGCCACGGCTTAGTCAACCGAAGAAACAGATGGAATGGGTTAAAATAATAATAATAATCATCATGAAACAATGAAAAGAGCTGTTGTTTCTAAACTAAATCAAAATCAGACAAACGTTATGAGCAATGAGCATGCCGCTGATGAGGAAACTGTCGCGAGGCTGCGCGAGATCCAAGATGGCGGCTCCCTGCCGCTAGACGACAACAACTCTTCATTTATTCTTCTGGATAAGTCGTCCTTTCTTTTAGATTTCTGACTTCTAAACCTTCCATTTGATCAATCGGATATCACTCATATAACCACGCGACACCAACACTGGAATCTCTGAAATCTCTCGAGGATTACATCGACCACTATTACTCTGTTTGCGTCATGGATGAAGACGCCAAAACACCCAGCGAGGAAGACAATCCCATTTACTTCAACGAAAAGAAGAGATGTAGAGTCTCCTCATCCCCGGATACAGGTACTACTTCCAAAGACACTCCACTCCGGTCCCGCTTGCTGCTCCGACATTGCCGTAATATTAAGCTCGATCGACTTGAAACTGACTACTCTTGACACCCCGGATTTCTCTCATTGAAACACTACATAAAGAATTCTCTGCCTCCGCGAAAGTTTGGAATTTAGCCAGAGCCACATACAAACACTCACCGAGGAAAATAAGTCATTAAAGACATCTGTCAAATCGCTAACTACGCAAATCACGACAATAACCTCTGAAACAGAACCATGAAGGAAATATTTTGGATTTACAAACGCGTAGCATGCGGGATAACCTAGTCATTACAGGTATCCCAGAGGAACCAACAGAGGACACCGAGAAACTGGTCAAGGATTTTTATGACAACACAACTCAAACTTCCTACACTGACCGGTAAACACCATCACGTTTCACCGCGTTCACCGTATGGGTCCAAAAAACACCACCTCAAATGTCAATAAAAGGCCGAGGCCTATTGTGGCCAAGTTTGAACATTACAAACAAAAACTGCAAGTACTGCACCAGGGCAAACAACTAAAGGGAACTCACTTTGGTCTTAACGAACAATACCCAAAGGAAATAATGCTGCGCAGAAGCAAACTTCACCCTATACGCAAAGAGACAATTCAAAAAGGACAAAAAGCCGTGCTTGTTGTAGACAAACTTTATGTAAATGGGCAGTTGTATCGCAACTCTGAAACAACACCATGGCTATACTAACACTTAACACATAACATCACCTATAAAAAAAAAAAAAAAATGTGAAAGGAAGACAAACCAAGACAAACATCTGAGTATTTCTGACAACCACATTATATCGCACCAGCCCCCCCAAAAAAATATATATATATATATATTTTTTTTTTTTCATCCTATTATGATATATCCACTAAAATTTCCCCTAGACTTTGGTACACAATGTCTTTGTATTCGTCCCCCACAAGCCTGGTCCCCAACTTTCTCTCTAATCCTCACTTTAACTGCTCTGCCATTTTTTGTCTTGGTCACACATCACAATTCATCCTACTTCACACCAATATATGCACACACAAAACACATTAAAACTGGTTACATGGAATGTGAGAGGTATTCGTACTCAAACAAAAAGAAATAAAATATTTAGTTTTTTAAATGACATAAAACCAGACATATGCCTATTACAAGAAACACATTTATCTGCAACTGATCTCAATCTTATACAACACAAAGAATACAATAATATATACTCATCAACTTTCAACAGTAGACAGCGAGGCGTATCCATATTAATACATAAAAGGTTATTATTCATACCCCACTCAACAAAACAGATCCTGATGGACGGTATGTCATTATCAACGGTACTCTATCTAATCATAACTTGACAATAATTAACATATATGGACCTAATAAAGATGACTCATCCTTTTTTCATGACATATTCGAAAAAATAAACAATACATTCAATATAATTTTGGCCGGAGATATCAATACTGTACTAGATTCTAACCTTGACCGATCAAATACCACTGGAAATAATCGTCATTGGAAATCGTCTGACACATTAAAGCAATATATGCAGGAATTTGGCCTTTGTGATAGCTGGAGACTGTCACATCCTTACACAAGAGAATATACATACTTTTCTCAAGTACATAATTCGTCCTCACGGATTGATTATATATTATTAAGCAATAATCTTATATCAAAGATTAAAAATACAACAATCCACCCCATAACGATCAGCGATCACGCACCTGTTAGCCTCACACTTCAATTTCAGTATCACACAAAACCTCCCTCTAGATGGCGTTTCAATATTTCACTTCTCAAAGACTCTTCTTTTAACCAGATGATTGAGAGAGAGTGGGCATCCTTTATAGAACTGAATGACTCTCCGGAGACCACGGCAATAACATTATGGGAAACAGCCAAAGTATACATAAGAGGAAAAATTATCTCATTCTCAAGCTACAGAAAAAAGAAACAATCAGAATTACAGCAGCAACTTCAACAAAAAATCAAAATACTTTCTGAAAACATGGACAAAAATGAAAACGAAATAAAAATATACAATCTCAATTAGACAAAATCTCACAGGAAAAAAACAATTTTATTTTGCAACAACTAAAGTATGAACTTGTGGAAAAAAACAATATATCTGGGAAATACCTCTCAAACTTACTACAACGAAAAAAAGATAAGGCCATCATAACTTCCATACAAACCACGGCAAATAAACTCACCCATGACCAATATGAAATTAATAATACGTTCCGCTTATTTTATGAAAAACTGTACTCCTCAAAAAATGAACCAAATACTACAGATATCAAATCTTTTTTTAACAATATAAACCTACCACAATTACCTACAGATATGATCAGTATGTTAGATGCACCACTAACATTGCAAGATCTCCATAAAGCCCTTCTTCAGATGCCCAACAATAAAGCTCCAGGTCCTGATGGATATCCCCCTGAATTTTATAAACACTTTTGGACACTACTATCACCACTTTTCTTTCGCGCAGTAATAGAAATTAAAAACACCTCTAAAATCCCATCTCATATGAATACAGCAGCTATAATAGTTCTACTCAAACCAGATAAAGATCCGTCTTTACCCACTAGCTACAGACCCTTGTCCTTACTAAACACCGATTTAAAAATCATCACAAAGGCACTAGCTTCCAGAATTGAAAAAATCACTCCGCTAATAATTCATCCTGACCAGACTGGTTTTATAAAAAATAGGAATTCATCAGATAATCTACGCCGACTATTCAACCTCATTAATATAGCACAACAGTCCAAAGTAAACACAATCATAACCTCACTTGACGCAGAAAAGGCATTTGATAAAGTTAACTGGACATTCCTCTTTCATACACTACAACAATTTGGCTTCGGGGAGTCATTCATACATTGGATTAGAATACTTTATTCTTCACCCAAAGCCACAGTTACCACTAACGGGATCATTTCAACCACATTCACACTACACAGGGGCACAAGACAAGGATGCCCACTCTCTCCATCTCTTTTCGCACTTTTTATAGAACCTCTTGCTACCGCAATACGTCAAAGCACCAGCATACACGGAATCCAAGTCGCAGACACACATCACAAAATAAGTTTATATGCAGATGACATTCTTCTTTATTTACAAACACCACAAAAATCACTTAAAGAAACATTTAAAATAATAAACACGTTTTCTTCCATATCGGACTATACTATAAACTGGAGCAAGTCAATAATAATGCCTCTCTCCACGGGAGCATGGGATTCTGCAGCCCAGGACTCACTACCTGAATTGCAGCATATCGGTAACAATTAGGTACTTGGGTATCAATATATCATCCCAGTTGTCAGAGTTGCTTTCCCTCAACCACAATCCTTTATTATTAACAATCGAGGAAGACCTGAAACGTTGGACTAATCTACCACTCTCACTAATTGGACGAATATCATCTGTAAAAATGAAAATCCTTCCTAAACTGAATTATATATTTGCCAATATCCCGGTTACACCCCCTGAAAAATGGTTCCAAAAACTAAACTCACTCACTATAGATTTTTACTGGAAAAATAAAAAAGCAAAAGTTAAGCTCAAAACACTACAAAAAAATAAAAACCAAGGTGGCTTAGATGCACCTAACTTCAACAATTATTTTTTAGCTAATCAATTGCAATACCTGGTTAAATGGACACAATCAACAAACAACAAAAGCAATACATGGATTCAGTTGGAACAATCATGTTTTACAAACCTTTGCCTGTCGGATATTCCATCACTAAACATAACACTCAAAAAACATCACTCTTTCAAGAACACAGTTATAGCAACAACTCTGGCAGCTTGGTGGAAAGCATTAAAATTAACACAACGCCTCCACATCACCCTCTAAATATACTCCCATTTGGCACAATCCAGACTTTACCATAAATAATACTCCACTATACTACCCCAACTGGGAACAAAAAGGCATAATCTACTTACACCAATTATTCTATGATAATAAATTTATATCATTTAAACAACTTATAGAACAATATAATCTCAACCGTAGCAACAGTTTTCAGTATTTACAAATCAAATCCATCATTAGGAGTAAATCAATATAGCATATAACACATTAAATCCACCTAAACTACTAGACAATATCAAAAGTATTAAAGAAAAAGGAAAAATAACTTCCAAACTATATAAGCTCATCAACTCAGATAATATAATACATATACCAACTCAAAAATGGAACTTGGATCTGAATATAACATTAAATAATGACCTCTGGACCGAAATATGCAAAAACATTTTCTCTATGACACCCAACACCAACTTACAACTGATTCAATACAAAGTTATCCATAGAACACATATCACACAATTTAAGAAAAGCCAAATGGGACTATCTGACACAGATATTTGTTCACAATGTTCTATAGGGGCCACAGACACATATTTCCATGCATTTTGGAACTGTTCTCCTATAAAAATCTTCTGGGAGACAGTTACACAAAAACTCACGGAAATCCTGGACTGCAGCATCCCTCCTCCCCATCTCTCTGCCTACTTGGACTCACTACAATTACTACAATCTCACCAAAACTAAAAAATAGCTTATTGACATCTCTAACTATCGCCAAAAAAATAATTTTACAAAACTGGAAATCTAAAACATCAATTAGCATACATCATTGGATTAATTCTGTCTCACAACACATAACAACATTACACATCTCAGCTTACCATGATAATGATATATCTTCTTTTATGGATTCATGGTCTCCTTTCATTAACTACCTCAACATCACTCTTGCATAAACCTTTACAAAAAGTACACTTTACAAATCAACATACAATTATCAAAAAAAAAAAAATGTACATCTCTCACAATCCTCCCTTTACATTAAGCCTTATATCATTCATCATACTTCACAGACACTCCAATAATAACACCCAGGCATTAATACTAGTCAATACTTTGTACATGCATACATATACAAACTCACACACACATACAGACACACACACACACACACGATCTCACTTTACAAAACATAAATGCTCTCGCTGCCATTCCTATGCAAAACCTTCAGCCTCAAATACGAATCCTCATTAAAACCCAAAGGCGAGTCGGTTGTAATGGTGACAAATAAAAAACACACAATACCCCAAATAAAAACAAAACTTACATAAATAGACTAGGATAGCATTGCTTGTGGGTAAGCCACATCATTGCCTGTTTTTAATGCACAGATTAGACAGTAGGGCAAACAAGGGGTGGGCCTGCATGCTGCTGGAAGGGTGACCTCTTCTGGTGGCAGGTCGGCCAAATCACCTTGATGGTTTTTAATGCATTTAGACACCAACACCAATAATCTACACTTCATAACAGACATTTTTTTGCACCATAAACAACTTTCTCAAAGCCAACCAAATATCCTAATTTATAGAAATCAAATCATTAATAATTTATAATAAATGACCAAAAAATAAAAAGAAGCAAACATTCGAATAATAAAATATTTAAAATAATAATTACAGATGGATAGAGAATGGCAGCGGAGATACCACAAACGACAAGCCTTGTTTAATACTCCAAGTAGATCACAACACAATGTACAACATCTTACAAACCACAATAAACATGTACAACTCCCAACTTCAAACTCACACCACTTAACAAATAACACAAATACGCAAGTACACACACACACACACACACTACACATGCACAAAACATTGCAACAATCCAACAATTCCAAGACAAAACATTCTGTAAAAAAATCTATTGTACAATCGTGATGATTATTTTCCCTTCTTTTTAATTATTTCTTTTACACTTTCTCTTTCTGCTTTTACACACTACTGTTCAATGTAAATGCTGTTGTATGTACTGTAAATAATGTCTGTCACTTGGTGAAGCTTAAATAAATAAATTATAAAAAAAAAAAAAAGAAAAAAAGAAAAAAAAAAAAAAAAAAAGAAAAGAGCTGTGTTTCTACTCCAGCTCATGGTGTGTTGGAAAAGAATTATGCGTTAGGGATTGCAAAAATGTGAAGCTATTAATTAATAACAAGTAAAGAAAAAAAAAAAAGCCTGGAGCGATGGACGGACTGGGTTTAAGATGCATCCCTCCGCTGTGAGCAAGAGGCGGCTTCAAGTGAGAAAAAGCAAAGCGCGACGCTGCACTCTGGTGGATGAAGTGGGAATAGCATGTCAGGCTTCAGACTAGAGCTGTGACTATTGTGATAAATGATTAGTTGGGCGATTAGTCTTTCTATTCATTGATTAGTTGCTTAGACCAGTCTTTCCCAACCTTTTTTGAGTCATGGCAGCACACTTTTTTGCTTAATTCTTTTTCTGCGCACAACAGCTGTCAAAATGTGTCCAAATTAAGCTGTTTTGAAATACAAAATTATTTAATTTTTACATAGAAAATCTTTAAATTGTTCTTTAAATGCATAAATGGTGATTGGTTTTGCTTCCTTTCTTGCTGTAAAAGTTGTTCCAAACACTTTTCAAGGCACACCTGGCAGCAATTCAAGGTACACTAGTGTTCCCCGGCACACTGGTTGAAAAACACTGGCTGAGATAAAGCTAAAATCATGTGACTAGGGATGTCAACATTGTCATTATTTAGTATCAAGAATCATTGGGATTCTTTATAAATGGCAATATATTTTAAACAAAAAAGCGTTGCATTTATTGTATTGTTCCGCCAGACCTAACATTTGGGGAAACACATACAAACTAAAACTTTAATTACAAAAAAAAGATGAGTAATGTTGTAATATTTGATTTGCTGGTTTTTGTATGTTTGACCAAACAAACTAATAAACTAAAAAAGATTAGGTTAATTTATTGATAATCATAATTATTCAAGTTGCAATATAATCGTAATAAAATAAAAATATAAATCATAGTTCACAGTCTAGAAACTAGGGATAGATAAAATATCAGTTACAGCTTTGGCAACAGCTGGGACATTTCCAATGTGGATGTTTTATGTAAGTTTATGTATGTGTGCCAATAAGGAAAAGTAACATCAAGCTATATGTAGGACATAATCACCCGGCTTATATTAGCACAATTATATACATTATCAATCAGGAATGACTAACGCGGAAAGCCCTCCAGGACAAAAAGTGAACGTTAAGAAAATATTTGACTCTGATTGGTCGCAGCATCTGAACGTCGAGAGAAAAGCACAAAAATGCACCAAAAGAGTCAGTAATTCTGCTCAAACTGGCCCAAGTCGCCATGTTTGTTTTGGTTCAAACGTGCTCTTCTACCCACATGACAATGAATGAATGATTTCTATAACACATTTACACAGACAGAGGTCTTTCAAAGTGCTTCACACAGTAAAGCCTCCTCACTCAATAACAGCAGCAGCGATGGAGCAGCTCGGCAGAGGCAACCCGCCTGGCGCCACAACCTCCGACTAGTACCACCAAGTGTTTTCTGACCTGCATGTTATCGGTTGGTGGGGAAACCAAAGGGGCCCAGAGGAAACCACCCAGACACGAGAGGAACACGCAAACTCCACACAGAAAGGCCTGGGCCGTGCGAGAATCCAACCTGCAACCTTCTTGTGTGAGACCAGAGCGCTAACTGCTCTGCCACTGATAAAAGTTCCAACGTCCAAACTGGGTCTAAACTTTCACCAACACCCACATGCTCGACCTGCCCACCTGCTCTAAGGTCTTTAGAGGTGGTAAAAGTATAGTAAACGTGGGCAAACTGCAGCCTAGGGGCCAGATACAGTTTTAATCTGGCCCTCAACACGCTTTTGAGCACAAGAGCTACTTTTTAGAATTCTTTTTTTGACTGATTTAGCTATGGAGCATGTGTCTTTGCTTGATGTGCTAATAAATCTCATAATAAATGGTCAAAATAGTTGATTAAAAAGCCTGTTTACAAAAAATTTGCTTACAATAATGCTAATTTGTCACACTAATGAGCCTCCACCACCAATAAAGCCCTTGGGAAAAATACTTGCCCACACCTGAAATAAAAAGCTCTGCCAATGTATGTTCTCAACCATTATAGCAATAACTGACTTCAGTAGATGAACATACAACATCAGAAGCATACTTTTCTCATAAAGAAAAGTAGAGTCCTATGAACTTCTTACCTATGAGTTCTGTGGGATTCTTCTCTATAAAGTGCTCACACAGTCTGATGAACATGGCTGTCGTCTCTTGTGAAGGACATTCCCCGTGACTGAAAACAAGTAACAGGGTTGATATTTTGGACATGCGTGGTTAATAATAATAATATAAGCTTTGGCTTCTTACCCTTTACACTGGAGCTTCACGTATTTGATGCCTTCTTTTTCGATTTCATTGCGGTCATAAAAACGTGTAGTGTTTGTCAAATCCACAAGCAAGCCCATTTTCACCTGAGAGACAAAGCAGCAGACATACATTCAAACAAAACTACATAATACGTTTATTATAATAACGAGGTACTTACATTCATACTCTTTAAGTAGTTGGACAGCATGCCTGGGTGGAACCTGTTCTCTTCGGCCACTTGTTCGTCATACCTGGGGCCTAACATCGTTTTCATGGGGAGGAATTTTCCTAAAAAGACATTTGAAATTAGAACTCAGCTCACGTCAGTCAAACACATTGACTTGCACTAGATGGCTGGTTTTCAGTCAGTGTGTCGGGGAACATTATTGTGCCCTAAGATAATGCTAGTTACTCTTTGTAAAAACTTCAGATTCAGATATATACTGTAGGTACATCATTTACCATTTCAGAACAGAACAGTCAAAAGCTTGACTCCATGACATAAACCAGGGCTGGGCAAAAGTGAAAGAAATTCATATCTTCATTATTTTTTCTCATATCTTAATAATGATCCATTTTTAATCAGAATTTGTTTATTGTTTTCAAATGTAATTGAATATACAGGTATCTTGTAGCAAGTTTACAGGTTACATTTACATTTATGTCAAACAGAAAAAAAAAACAACAACACACATTTACACATGCATTTATTTAGAACTGGAAATATCTAAATATTTTAAAAAAAGACATGTTTTTTTTTCCAATTTATTTTTGGACTGCTTCAGTGAACCCCTTATTTGTTCAGGTTTTCAGCAGGACATGACATCATGTAACCACTGCAATTGTGAGTTCAAAAAATCCCTGTTCTCACCTACCACCTATCCCCTCCACTTGTCTGTATTTACTACAAAAATAAATATTGCATACTTAAAATCTGTTGCTTCTCACAGTTAAATTTTAAAACGAAGAGGCGGGGCTTATCAGATCTACAGGTTTGAACAGGAAGTCAGTAGAGCAATGTCTAATTTCAAGCCGTTTTAGATTAATTTGGTGTTTTACAATGAACAAAAGGTAACTTACTGATCTGCATGTGTTATTGTTTCTTACTAAAAACACAATAGGTTTCCTTTAAAGTGGAAGTTAGGCACAATTTTTAAGAACACTTTCATGAGGGAGGCCCAGTGTGTTGAAAACAATTGTCCTGTAACTATTCAGTTGTGGTCATGGCAAAGTGAAAGCTTCAGTTAACCTATTGATAAAGATATTTGATCGACATTCTGAGTGAGTCCAACATAACATGTTAAAACATCTTCAAATGTATTATTTAAGTTAGTTGGGTTTTTTTTATCAGAAGAATGTAAAATGTTTGTCAAATCAATCACACAATTGCAACAATCTCACCTTATAAACTTCTTTTAGTATTTTACACTGGGAAAAATGATTATGTGCCTGAATCAAACAGTATTTAACAGTAGATTTTAACTGGCTTCAAATGAGACAAAACCTAAAATCTCTCATTTTACAATTGACCTAGGACAAGAAAAATACACAAATGAAATATTAAAGGAGACCTATTATGTAAAAGTTTTGTAACCATGTTTTAGCAGTGACTTCTCATCATTAGTTGTATTTAGATTGATTCATGCAATATTTCAGTAATCTTATATTGTCCTGCAGCTGATGCTCCAGTGCTCAGGAAATCTTACCACCTATCCCAGCCCACTTGTCTGAATTTTATAGCGATTACCCAAAAAAAACAAAAAAAAACAAAAAAAAAAAACAGATTCCGAGTAAAACATACAAGGCTCAAAACGGTCACGAAGTCAATTTCCATGAACAAACAATTCAGATTTAAAATGTGTGGCTTATCAAAGTCAAATTTTACAATCAAGTTATCAGTTCTGCAGTTTTGAACAGGAAGTCAATGGACCTGTTTCTTTTTCTAAGTTGTTTTAGATATATTTTATGTTTTACAATGAACAAAATGGAAATTAGTGATCTGCATATCCCATAGCTTCTTCCTAAATATATATATAAAAAAATTACAATAGGTCTCCTTTAAAAATGAGCAAAGTTGCTTCTGTAAGTAAAATAATAAGTCCATTTAAGTTTTTCTATGGGCAAATTATTATAAAAGAATCATGATTAGGGATGCACCGATCCGATACCTGGATCGGATATCGGTGCCGATCCAGGACATTTTGCTGGATCGGGTATCGGCTCCATGATATCGGTTCAGCCGATATTGTGGCTGTGCCTTTAATTGGACATAATGAGACTAATTTACAGGCTGGTGTTGATCCATAGCAATTCATAATATTGGGCATTTTATTCAGATTAAGTTGTTAAGTTGTGGCTTGCACTATAAAAACAGTTACATAACACAATATGACAAAATGTATTAAGTTTTTATAAGAAAAAGAAGCAATTTCAGTCCTTTCACTGGTATCGGTTGATATCGGGTATCGGCAGATAGTTAAAGCCAAATATCGGGATCGATATCGGAACAGAAAAAGCTGGATCGGTGCATCCCTAATCATGATTAATATGACTTAATTCAACTGCTTTTTAGCTTATTGCCAAATTCAAATCTGTACTTTTTCCAGTCTCTTTCCAGCACTTTGAATAACTTACTGAATACGTTTTTTACTACACTATATATATATATATATATATATTAGGGCTGCACGATATTGAAAATTTATGCGATATGCGATATGGGCTCTGAGATTGCGATATTCGATATTTTTGCGATATTTATTTTTCACTTAAGAAATTCTCTGTGCATTTATTTTAAATCGTTATTACACTATTAAAACAATGTGCATATAAACAGCACACGTTCTGTGGCTTTGTAATTGCTTAATTATGTTATTAACTTATTTTTATTGAAGCGCTGTCATGTTTTAGGATGCTTTTTTTCAAGGCTTAGTTGCTGGTTACTCTGAAAATCTGGCAACCACAGTTGCTACCTCTGGAGTTTACACACGTTTCACGTCTGTCTGTGAACTAAAGATGAGCTTATGCGTCGTATTAAACGTGCCTGACAGGTCACAGTTTTATCACAACTATAGTTTTTGAGCGTTTTAAACCATCACGAGCCACAAGAGTCGTTCTTTTAGAGAAAAAGAAGACGAGAACGCAGCGCTAAACACACAGGTATTACACACACGCCTGCTACACACGCATAATCACAAGGTCCACACGCAGGACTTACTTTTGAGATGATGCTGAGGCGAAGGAAAGTTGAACAGAGTGGCGTTTAATCCATTTGCTCCGTGGTTTATGGTTTGGTTGTGCTGTGTTGTTAGCAATAGATCCGTTGTTAGCAGCGATAATATGCTAACTCACAGCTAATGTTAACTAAGACATAACATGCTGGAATCAAAACGCCACAGCCTGTGAATTTTCCTTTGGTTTTCCGGATTCTAGCGGATCAGTTTGAGGAGTTTGAAGAGTAAAGAAACTTTACGGTGGTCCTCCTTGTGAGGGGTTGCTGGAAGCGGCTGCAGTTGTATTTCCCCTCAATGTAGCTTCTGTTTTGAGCCGTCGACATGATAGAAAAACACTTGTCTTGTAAAGAAATAGTCCAGAATTGTCGGGATGCAGTGGTTTTAGGAAAAGGAGTTTGCTGCTTTTGTCTGCGCTCATCTTTTCATCTGTTAAACTTTACAGTAGTAGTTGCTATCATTCACTGCGCCTCGCTCCAGCTAGCTAAGCGGCAGCAGCAAATTTAAGGTGGCGCGCTTAAGGTGGCGCCGGAGTCAAACCACTCCGCACTAAAAACGGATGAATAATGCATAAAAATGTAAGAAATTATCGCACATCCTTGCGATATGGATATCGCACGTGTCAATATCGCGATATCGATATTTTTTCGATATATTGTGCAGCCCTAATATATATATATATATATATATATATATATATATATATATTTTTTTTTTATTTTATTTTTTTTTTTTTTGCATATCTTCAATATAACATTCACAATATTATCTCAAATTTAATATATAGCCCATTCTAATATTTACATAATTTGCCAGATTAGATCACCTTTTTTTTCAATATAATTAGGCCTACTTAAAGTCTGATTCATATGATTCAATCAGAATCAATCAATCAATCAATTTATTCTTATATAGCCCAGAATCACAACAACAGCCATCCCAGTGGACTTCACAAGAAATATAACAAGAATACTTAAAATCAATAACAGTTTTGAATTAAAACCAATTAAATACAAATACAAAGATAACAGTAGTAGTAAAAAATAATTACAATGTCAGTCCTCCCCACCCTTTCCACAATTAGCTAAAAATAGTAATAAATAAATAAATAAATAAAATACTGATAAAAATAATAGTGGCCTACCGGTAGGCAGCTACAAAAAACAGTGTCTTCAGCCTAATCTTAAATGATCATATTGTTTTATGATGATTCAAGTCTTCCATCTAAGTCTTAATAAAGAGAGAATTATGAAAAGCCCTTCTAAACTCAATGGTGAAAAATGTGCAGGTTTACATAGTATTAGGTAAGTGAGCACGTACATTAAAGAGCTCTTCTTCTTTAAATTATAAACTGAATGGTAACAAACGAGTAAAGTGCCTACAGTTAGGTCGTATTTTAGTGACAAGTGTGCCACAGAATATGCTCAACCAAAGAAGTGCACTGTGAGGGTTGTAACTTCTAAAACCCTGCACCAGAACAGGATGAGGAGCGGAGCAGCATCCGCGCCAGGGCTGCAGCTTCAGCATCTACAGTGGTTTGTTTGGACACGTGACCCTCCGAAGCGCACACATGCTTCAAGTGAAATACAAGCTCCAAATGAGGGACTAGGTACTCAGTCATTACTGCTGTAATTTTTTTGCTAATTAATGTGGAGACATGCAGTCCTACTTTGCTTTGCACAAGTCATTCATTCTTTTAATGACATATTTGCATTGATGATTGGCCTCTATTTAATACCAACCTTTTTCATCACAGAAAGTTGGCTCCATATTGATTTTACTGTGTATGTTTGCATAATGCATGGGGCCACATGTCCACATGTTGTTTACAAGTGAGTGCAGCCACAGGAGCACATGCTAGCTCTGCTCTCCCCCTGCTCTTATTCTTAAAAGGCTTTTGGTTTTATCCTTACCTGCCACAGGCTGTCCTCTGCGGGGACAGTTTCGCCAACGAGGCGGAGGTCCATTGTGTGACATATTTGAAGAGATGTTCTGATTGTTGGTTCAAAAACAGTCCCACTCTCACAGAGCTAGTTAGCTTGGTGCTCCCAGCTCCAGCAGGTGTCCACAGTTCCCGCTCGCGCTGAACCCGAGCGCCGCGGATTCTCGGCCTTTAGCTCCTGGTGCAGTGCAAACCTGCAATATCGCAATTCTTAGCCTTGTTCTGACCAGGCCATGTGTTTTTCCGAGGTCGGAATATTTTTTTCAAATTACGGCGCAAAGAGAAGCATAAATAATATCTCCTTCTAATTAGTTTCTCTTAATCTGTATAATAGTTAGGAGTTAGCTGCTAGCATCACATTACCACAGCTTCCATTCACGACAAGGGCTAGCTGAAGCTAATCTGACTTGTCTCTTCTTCTCCTCTGAAACTATCAGCGTCACTGAGCTGCACTGCCCCTGAAGCGTGTGTGTGGTGTGACAGCTGGTTACAGTATGCTTTACTTGACCATTGCAAATTCTAGGGACTTTTTACTATAACTTTTTACATTTTTCAAAAACTTTTACACTTTTTACACCCTACATCTTCAAAACATGCTAGTTACTTTTTGAATCCACAAACAGTTTTTCTAGCTTTTACAGATGCATATCTTTATGTTCTTCTTTATGGAAAATTTTATTTTTCTGCCAGAAATAAATCTGTTGTTTGTTAACAGTTGTCAAGTTGTTTTATTAGAAAAAGAATAGCATTGCAAATATGCATTCGCAAATTTCACCTGTAAACGGGCAAGATATGCCTGTCTCCATGAAGATAGCTCAATATTTTTTTCATTGGTGGGGTGGGCTAACAATACATTTGCATGAGTAGTAAACTGTACATTTGCTTGAGTGGTGACATTTTTGTCTACTTTTTAAAATAACATGTTCCACTTCTTGGAGCTTGAAATAATCTACAAAACTTTATTTAAAAAAAACAAATAAATAAAAAATAATAAAATAAAAAATAAAAACAGAACATAAAGGAAAGAGGCACATTTTAATAATTTATTTAGAGCTACAAAGACATCTAAAATACAAAAATATCCTTTTATTTAAAGGTGGGGTAGCTGATTATAACACTGCAAACACAATTTAGGTTTTAAATCTGACAACTTCTTCTGAAAAACCTTTCGGCAGATGGTTACTATCGACATGTATTCATTTTGGATGCAGTGTTTAGCTTTTAAATGTCTTTTAACAAACAACAAAGTGAAACTGGAGTGACCACCCCAAGCTCAGCCAATCAGAGAGCTGCATTTACTACATACTTTTTAGTGAAAAGCACGAAGTTTACTAATTTACAACTGAAAAAGTTAGCTAACCCAAGCTTATTTTTTGGTCAAATAGATACATGATGTGCTTTAAATGTTGGTTCATTGATGAATAGTTTTAATATTTAACACCACACTTAAAGAAAAAGGGCTTTGAAAATGCTCCTACACAGTAGTCAACACACTTATATTGGCCTAGTATTTATTATCTGATTGCCACTGTAAGACAAAGTTTCACACATGAATTTAAAAAAACATCATGCATGAGTACAACTTGGATTTTCACTTTTTAACATAAATAAAATAAACAATATTACATAAAACAGTACTAGTTAGCAACATAGTTCTACCTGTATATTTACATGTTTGCTTGCTCCCAGTCAAACATGTCCAGTGATACGTACGATGGAGTCTTTTCCAGCTGTCTCACAACCACACGTTTGACTTTTTTACTGTTGCCTGAACCAGAGCTCTCGTCTGCAGTCTGACTTCTGTATGGAGTAAACTGGTTGTTCTCTGCAGCCAGTAGTGACACTAAATCGCAGCACTGAGGTGGTGTTCGTGCAGATAAAAATGGCCTCTCGTAGTCTGAAGGAGATGCTGTAGTTTTCTCTTTTTGTTCATTAGTAACTGGAGACTTACAGCGAGTTGTTGTTGAGGCTTGTTGCATGTCTTCTGTATAGACGCGCTCACATAGGCTCTCGGATGGAGTGTTGAAAGGCTCAAAAGGGGTTTTGTCTATAAAATAAAGTATTGTTTTATCTTTATGTAAATAGTACAAAAAACTGTTCATGATAAATTTTGGGATGGGATTCTGTTTGGTCACTGTCAGTCTTGATACATGGGTCATTTGAATGCTTTTATTGAAAGCCCAAAGTCGCTAAGGAGTGAACTTGTCAACCCGGAGATGCATTAATAAGAGAAAATCACAACGTGACGATTTCATCAAAAAAAGCAGATTGTCACAGAGATGAGCTCACAATTCGATTTTCATCACAATTGACTCTGTGCACAGAACGTCACGTGACTTGTTTATGTTTGAAAATGCTAACATCTTGCCGACATATTTTCTGTTTAGTTCAGTTTTATGGAAATTAGCATCTTAGCATCTGAGCTAGTCGAGTATGTTTTGAAAAACTCATTCTCCTGTTTGTTATTATAAAGACTCTTTGTACCTACATCACATGATCACGTGGCTGCACCTAACCTGGCTCACTCCAGATGGATATGTGTTAAACTCCTATCTGAGTTCTCACTATATCCATCTGGGACTTGACTCGCGAAAGTGTTTGAGAAAAGGCGGGGCGTTTAGTGAAATACTTCAAGCTGATTGGGTGTGGGGCCGACCTTACAAGTGCGCATCACACATACGGCTCTTCTTTCAAAAAGAAATGACTCTGTATTTCTGCTAAAACCACATCAAAAGCAGCAGAAACACAAACATCCACGAGAGCAGCCATCTTTGTTTAGCTTGAATGTGACTCGGCAGCATCACCGAGGCGCTAACAGCCGTCTTAACACCACCGAAACACCGCTGGTTCGGACTCCCAAACCAATCAGGCGGCTGGAAGGCCAGATGGTTTATCTTGTGTTTGTGAATTCACAAACATCGCAAGCAGTGGAGTAGGACATCGTTTAGACGCACAAAGCAAAGTATGTGGAAAAGCTAATGAATGAGCTGACCCTGACCCTCTTCCTCCTGCTATGTTTGCCCATTTAACAAAATGTACAAGTTTGCCTGACTTTACTCATGATTTGATCTATTCTGTGGTAAACAGGGTTTTGTCTCACACTTGCAGAAGGAGAAGTGGGCGTTCCTTCGAAGAGCATGACGACACGTGCATTGGGTCAACAGCCGCTAGCATTAGCTCTCAAAACACGTTATGAAATAAATAAGTAATGAAAGATGCAAGAAGTGTCAGCTGGTACAAACCTACTGACCAAATTTAGCAGAGGTCACAAGTCAGAGTCTCAAACTTTTCACTCTTTTGTTATAGGTAAATTGTGTGTATAAAAAGTAAACTTTAAATAGAGATTTTTGATCTAGTGCATCATTTAAGACACCAAGACCAGACAGTGAACAGTCAGCTGTGATTGGTTTTCTTTGACAACATGTTAAAAATGTCACCAAAGAATAAAAGTGTGTTTGTATAAAGATGTGTTTGTAATAAAATAGTGCTTTAGTGTGCTTTTTTCACCTTTTGCTGTGTAGCCTGTGGCCAGAGAGCCAAAGAGCTGAGCCCGGGGTTTGGAACAGGCTTCTCACTGAATTTCCTCCATTGAAAAAAAAAGAGACAAAAATTGCCCAATATTACAGACAAGTTTAAATGAATTGCAATAAAATATACTTACTTCATAGTACAGAATAAAGCGATAGACAGGATCAGTAGTAAGATCCCGATGATGCACAAAACGATGATGAGCGAAAGGTCTAGAAGATAGTTTATTCATGAATAAAATATGCAATTTCATTTGATCTGAAATACAGTATATTTGCATTCAATATAGGGATGTCCAGATAACACATTTTCGGGTTAAGGTAATTGGGAGACAAAAACGCTTCAAGATTACTCAGGATTACAAATACACCGTAAACCCAGAAGCTCACAGTAATTTTGGAAATGTAATCGAACAACGATGGAGTACAAGGGCCAAGTAAAAAAAAGCTTGGGTTGAAGTTGAAGTTTTAAGAAGCTGCATTTATGTGACAATAAGAGAAAAAATTCTTAAAAATCTGAGAAAAAATGTCAGACCTTTGGAGAATAAAGTTGAAGCGTATTTTTAAACCGTTGTGTGAATAAAGTCATACAAATTTTTAAAACAAAAAACAAAAAAAAGCCTTGGTATTAAGCTTGTCATTAACACTTTCTTGCGTTATCACTTGGGGTTTTTGGACTCTTTGGACATCTTTGGTGTGAACTTATTTTGTCGCAGGAAGCCCAAGCCTCGATCACTTTACCCGGAGCTCTGGGCGTCGTTTAGTTCTGCTTCTTCACAGATCACGGGGAAAGTACGATCGTCCCAGGATTTGATCTAATTTTGTAGTTCAAGACAAAAATCAAATGGCTGCGACTGGTGCTGTATTTCGTTTTTGTGAATTACAAGAAATCGGTTTGATTCTTGCGTCTGCAGTTTTGCTTTAAAGTCTAGACACCGATGATGATGTAGTGCTGAGTGAACCTCAAGTGACCCGTATTCTCCATAACGCAGGAAAGTGCCATTGATAAGCTTCATACAAAGGCTTTGTTTTTTTAATCAAAATTTGTTCACATAATTGTTTAGTTTTATTCAAAAAAAAAATACGACTTTTATAGCTTCGACTTTATTCTCACAAAAATTCATTTCATTTAAAAAAAAAATTCACTTGGCCCTTATATTCCGTTGTATCGAACATATCTGCAAAAAGGTAATGATTTTGATCTGGTTTATGAATCAAACTTTCTGAATTAAAATACAAAAAAGCTAAGTGATAAAAATGAGCATTTGTTTTAAAGCAGAACTAAGTAACATTTTGATCTCGTTCTCTGTGCTGATGGTTACATAAGTATTTCAGGGCATTTGAAGCAGATGTTGGTTCTCTCAGTTCTCTCAGTCGAAATACAGCAGTTCCCCCAGCCCCTTCCCAACACATTCCCACCCCGAATTTCTGTCCCGAGTCCTCTTTGACTTTTTGACTATTATATTTAGCAGTGCAGTCTGTTTAGATGTGTTTTTGCAGCTGCATTTCAATCCTAAAGCTACGCAAAAGTGAGAAATTAATGAATAAGTGTTAAGTTTGGACTAGGTTGGCTAGTTTAACTCTTTCACTGCCAGCCCTATTCTCACTTTGACCCCCCTTCCCTGCCAGGACTTTTTGCTAATTTTAAGCAATATTCACAGCTCCACAAAAAACCTTGTGCAACTGGAATCATGACATGTTGTACATCAAATGAGACCTACAATTGTCTACTTTCATTTAAAAAATAATTGTTATTCTACATTCTTCCGTTCTCTTTTTATAGACATTTGAAATTCGTTGTTTTCATTAGATTTCAGCGTTTGACAAGAAACTTTTGAGATAACGTCCTTTTTCTAAATCAAACTTCATGTCAGTGTTATTTTTGTCTGTTCTACTTTTTAGTGAAAGAATATGAGCCAGTACAATGAAATAATGTTTTTAGGATAAAAATACAAGCTTCACGTGATTAAAACAATGAAGACGAGTGTCTTTTTCATCTTTAAACCAACAAAACCTGTGTTACAGACGAGGATGCATCACAGGACTTTTTCTACTTTCTGATGCAGATTCTATAGATTCAGACGTTTTCACAGGCAAAGATTATATTTAACCCTTCAAACATGAAGAAATACAGTAGTTTGACTTACTCTGACACTTTTGGATCGCTCACAGAAGAGAAAGTTTAGTTTTTCTCCTGGAGACTCGCTGCATGACTCGTTCTCCTCAGAGTCCTAGTCCAGTAGGATCGTCTTTTCTTCATTTTAAAGATCAAATATCTGCTCTAAACTTACTCAACAATGTTTTTAGTCCAAGATGTGTTGCCTGTAATCCGTTTGAAAAGAAACACGATCCTTTAGATGCGGATGATCACCTAAACACAGCCGACTGCGCTGCCTAATGTAAACAGGAAAGACGTGTATTTTTCCGGTCCTTGGCTTCCTCTGCGGCCTTGTGCTAATGTGATACTGCCCTCCGGTGGTGAATATATGAAAGTGCAACATGATTGTTTACTGCTGATGCACCGGACACGTGCGTCAGAGAACCCTCTATCGCCGCATATAAAAAAAAGCTTATGACGACAATTGTCGTCATTGGCAGGCTACGGTTGGGTTCGTTATGACGACACGTTGTCGTCATTGGCAGGGAAAGAGTTAATTACACGAGAGAGCTGTAGGGGGCGCACAATAGCTGAAGATGAAGATTTTTTTTTGCCAATAACAATATCTGTTATTTGGGGGGTAGATAAATATTTGTCTATATCAATATTTGAATTTTAAAGAAATTAGAAGAAAAAAAAAAAAGAATTCATCTGAGATATAACATTACATAATCCTAAAGTGATTTTTTATAAATGACTGTAACCCAGGGGTCCACAACCACTGGTCCAGGGCCCAAAACCGAGCACCAATAGCAGCCCGAGACCTGTTTTAATCAAGCCCCTGGCATGTTTTAACAAACAGAAATGACAGAGACTTGGACAACGACAATAAACTTGTAAAATGTCAATGTTATTTGAGTAAAGTCAAAAAATGTTCTAAACTTTTCTGAAAACTTGAAGTTTAATGAGATTCAAATTGTGGTATATAAAAAGTAGTATATCCAAATCCTGATAATATTTTTTTTCTCGTATTATGATTTTAATTATGTAAAACTTCAGAGAAAAAAAATGTCAAGTCAAATCACAACTTTCTAAAAGCTGGACTTTATTTTCTTCAGTTATTCACTGGTAGAGCATTATGGTAGAGCAAACCTTGTATTCGTACCTGTGTTTTTACATTTCGTTGAAGAAATGTGCTTTTAATAATGAGAATTTGCTTTACCAATGTCTACAGTCCGGCCTCCACCACTTTTCTGAGTTTGAATATGGCCCTCTAGCTTCAGAGGATCTTTTAAAATGTATTATGAATCATTTTACGTTGTTGTTATTGGTGCTACCACACTTTGACCGATCCCAGGAGAAGAACATTGTGACTGTAGGAAAACGTAGATATACATAGCCCATCCTTAGATTCTATAAAATAAACTAGAATGAGTTAAAAGTGCAGTGTGTAGAATTGAATAAAAAAACATGTTTTTTTTTTCATTTAGAAGAATTTGTTGCACTAAAAAAAAGAACAAAAATCTGCATCTTTACTTGAAGCACGGTTACGCTTAGAACAGAGCCTCCACCTGTATGTTTCCATAGAAAAGTGATTCCTTTAGCTGTATTTCTTATATTTTTGCATAAAGCCTGTTACTGTATAGTTGACTTTTCTTCTCCAAAAAGTCACACAAAGCACTTTTAATTAAAATTGTCACGATTATTGTTTTCTTGCATTGAAACTTTAATAATCTTGTTCATCTTGACATCCCTACTCCAATAAAAACTTACCAAATCTTTTAGTCTGAAAAAGCCGCTCGTTGCTTTTCGAGAGGCCACTTTTAGCTGCGGCAACAACATGGACGCTGTACTTTGTGTCTGGATTCAGGTTCTTCAAATCGACATGGCGTTGTGTGCTTTTTACAGATAGATCTACAAACAGAAAGCACGTTAGTGTTAGAGAGAGGCAGTTTTATCAGTTTCATGGTATTTGTGTTGAGTCATTACTGAGTTGTGGTCCGTGCAGTGTTCCGTAGAAGACAGTGTAATTCAACACTTCATCACTACAAACATCTTGTGATCTGACAGTCCAGCTTATATGAGCGCTTTTGCCGTACGCCACCAAGTTAACGATAGTCACATTTGGAGGATCTACAGAAAAGGAGAAAATGTATTAATGTAGCACAAGTATAATGTATGAATCTACAGCACATACAAACAGTGTGCACACACATCTCACTTATCTGATAAGGTATACCTACAAATGATAAAAACGTACAGTAATACATCCTCCCCAAAAACAAATTATGTGCCAACACTTTCAATAATACATTTTATGCAAACATTTATTTTGTATAGTTTTGTAGCATGTACAGTATACAGATAACAATGCCTTAAGATTAAGAACTAAGGTTATGAATTTGGTTAGGCTAGGTCAGACGATCTAGTGTTCGGCTCTAGGAGCGGAGGAAGACACTGAGACAAGAAATTAGATTTTGCTGGTACCATATATATTGAGTTGACAACAACACAAAACATTGAACACTGACAAAACATGACTGAAATGAAATATTTATAGTCCAAGTTCAGAAAAATGTACATTCAGTAGTTCCTCGCTGTGCAAATTCCATGGTTCCTATGAAAGTGCTTTAGCGCAAGAGTTCCAATTGTCCCGAGCATGGGTTACGCAACAAGGTTCGTGACCATAGTTCTTTGGTTGAATCCAGGGGTACGTGTGATTGTGAAAGTGCGAGTGCGAGGGATAAAGTTCAGTCTGAGTGGTCACAAGCAGTGTACGGGACAAATAGTTCCAAAAAGTTGAAGGGCGGCTACAGGAGCCTCCTATCGGCCCAACCAGAGCAGGAGAGGTTCCTGAGTCAATAATAATAAGTTCAGTTAGGCTCAGATCCTTAGCGCGCCATCCCATCTGGTCAATTTCATAGTTTCTAGCGGACTCGCGCTCTTTTTGTTAGTGGTATAGGCCCGGTAGTCAGCTCCTGTAGCATGTCACCTTAAAAATCATCCCCTTGCTCTAGCAGCGCATTTAACTTCTGGTTTATATAGACTGTGATTGGCGGCGCACAGTCACGTGACTGCGTCAACAATGCACTGACGTAAAAAGAGAGGGAGAACAGCTTTTGATTCAAGATTTCCACCTGGGTTACACCTTTTTAATAAGTACAATTTCTGCCTTAAAGTTTTGTAAATTAACCTCATGTGTGAGTTGTCTGTTATTCTTTCTCTCCCTCACTCTTTTTATCCTGCTCTTTCTCTGTCTTTCCATCTCTCTCTCTTTCTCTCCATATCTGTTTCTCTTCTCTCTCTCCTTCTCTTTCTCCTTTCTTTCTTGCTCTCTCCCCTTTTTCTCTTAATCTCTTTCACCTCTCTCTCTCTCTGTGTCTTTCTTGTCTCTTGCCCTATTTCATGTTTTTCTCTTAATCTCCTTTTTTCTTTCTTCTCTCTCATCCCCTCTCCATCTCTCTCTCTCCATGTTGCTATCTTTTCTCTCTCTCTCTTTGCTCCCCCTCCCTCCCTCTCTTTACCTCTCTCTCTCCTTCTCTCTCTCCTTTCTTTCTTGCTCTCTCTCCTTTTTCTCTTAATCTCTTTCACCTCTTGCTCTCTGTCTTTCTTGTCTCTTGCCCAATTTAATGTTTTTCTCTTACTCTCCTTTTTCTTTCTTCTCTCTTCTCTCTCTCATCCACTCTCCATCTCTCTCTCCATGTCGCTACCTTTTCTCTCTCTCTCTCTTTGCTCTCTCTCTCCCTTTATCTCTCTTTTCTTTCTCTTTTCTCTCTCTCCCTTTCTCTAATCTCACTTTCACCCTTTTCTCTTACTCTCCTTTCTATTTACCTCTCTCTTTCTGTCTGTCTCTTACCCCCCTCTCTCCTTCTCTTTCTCTCTCTCTCCTTCCCCCTCTTTCTTTTTATTGTCTCTTAAAAGTTGAAAATCTTTGACAAACATTGTCAAGTTACATCAACACAAAGATTTAAGTTAGTTGAACTTATTCACCTTTTTACAGTTCTGCCTTTCTTGTAAAATAGTCAACTTATTACCTGCTTTATATACTGTATTATTTGTGCAGTTTTAAGTATCACAAGACCATCTAATCAGTATTTTAAAGTTTTAAGGCTTTAATATATAAGATGTAACGTAGAACCTGACGTACCTGTGAAAGTTGAACAGACTCCAGTGGTCTGTGCGGAGGGTCCAGTCTTGTTGCCAAACAGTGGAGTGACTGTAATGTTGTAGGGCTTCTTATCCACGAGGCCTGTGACCACAAAAAGCTGTTAGACAAGCCCACGCATTCCCCAAGCCTTTTAGTGCAGATTATAGACTAATAATCATAATAATAATAATGATACAGCAGATACACGTTACAGTCTGTGCACAATAACAAGCTGGGGCTAATTGTACACTGAGTAAAAACATTCACTTGAAAAGCACCAAATAATAGTAGTAGTAAGTAAGAATTCTGTGAGAACCTATTGAGTTAAATGCAATGGGTAACTTTCCCTATGGGGACAATCTACTATTTTATATACAGTATACAGAATATACTTCAACTGGTACTTTATAGATTTTACTGCACATTGCAAATAATACTTTGGAAAAGGTGGAGAGTATTCTTAGTACTACTACTGCTAAAAGATACATTTCAATTCCTTCTCAAATGCTAATTATATACAGTACACTACTACATCATGAAATTCTAAATTCTATTCTATTCTATTAAATAATAGAATTGAACAAAATTAAATACAGTACACGATATGTATAATATAAGAACCTATAATAGCCCACAATACAATGTAAAACTATATATACTAAGAATTATATTACAACAGTATACTATTACTATACAACACTATAATAGTAGTGATTTTCAACCAGTGTGCCAGGAAACACTAGTGCGCCTTAAAGGGGCACTGTGTAAGAAAAAATAAATAAAGTGATCCAAGTAATGTCCACTTTTGAACACCAGGGGGAGCATTTCTAGTGCATTTTGCCCATCTACCATGGTGACATCTAGCGTCAATATTCACATTCCGGCCCGTAATAAAAATTTCGAATACGTATAAATGTATCACAGTTGATGTGGATTGGTTAACAGTGCTCTCTTAAGTATTCATGTTGTAAAGAATAAATATGATTTAAATGTTTGTGGACTATATGTGATCATTAAAATTCCTCTCAATCTTACACAGTACAGCCCCTTTAAAGGGGACCTATTATCTCAAATTCACTTTTCTATTCGATTTTAACCTTGTTATGGTGGCCTTCCTTTACCATTAGTTTACTCAAAGTTATATTTGAATTGATTCATACATGTTGGAGTAATCTTGTTTTGTTCTTCAGCTGCAGCTCAAATGTTCTCACCTACCACCTAGCCCCTCCCACTTGTCTGTCTTTACTTGTTATGATTTAAAAGACTCAAAGTGAAAATGAAGCATATATGGTTCAAAACTGTCCCATAGCCACTTTCTAACAATAATAATTTGTTATTTTAAGTCTGTTGCTTTTTACAGTTACATTTTAAAATGAAGAGGCGGGGCTTATCAGATCTGCAGTTTTGAACTGGAAGTCAGTAGAGCTGTTCCTATTTTCAAGTCGTTTTTGATCAATTTTGTGTTTTACAATACATTTATGTTCTAGATTCTTACTAAAGAATTCAATGTATGAAAAAAGATTAAACAGATTTAATTGAATCATTTTGGAGTGTTTTGAACTACATTTTCACCAAGAATGAAATCAAATGTATTGAATGATGTTATGGTGCAAGATGGAACTTTTCCAGTGAAAGGCTCTGTCACTTCTTTGAGAGGATCATTCAAAGCACAATAATACAAAAACAGGCAATGGGCCTTCTACCTGAAAAGTTAAATAGTGCTCCTTAGACTATAATGGGATATTTTGTTTGTTTTGGTCATTTGAGTCGGTGTGGAAAAACATGTCCCGTGTCTGTTTATTAAGCCAGATATGTAAAAACACATTTCCACAAAAAAATGCGACTTATATCCGTTTTTTTTCTTTCTTCTAGAATATGCATTTTTGAACTTCTACCATGAAGACTCCGGAGCGACGTCTAGTTCAGAAAATACTGTAGGTGACATATCTGCCAGAATAGAATGTTGTAAACCTACCGTGAATGTAAAGCAGAGCCGGATCTAACCTTTTGGGGGCCCTAAGCAAAAATCAGTTTCGGGGCCCTCTAGTCTTTTCTACGAACCTTAATCAGTCAAACCAAAGCAGCGGTTAAATTTAAATTTTTTAATATATTATTATAAATTGACTTTTATTATTTATTATATATTTTATTATAACTCCACACAAAGTGACAGACAAAAATAAGTGCAAGCTAAATAATATTTCTCACAATAAAGAAATAATGTAAGATCCTGCCCAGGAAACCTTTGAATAAATAGATGCATTTTCCCTAAATTTGTAGTGGGCTATTTTAGACCAACAAATCTGAAATTTTATGCAAAATTTTCGAATTATTATATTATCGCACTTCTTCAATATTTACTTGGTGTCAGTGTTTCCAAATGGGGCCCCAGCCCTGTCCCTCTTGCCTGTGAGCTTCGCCTCTGTTCCTCTTTATGTGCTCACGCTGCAACAGTTGATAAACTGCATCATTGCGCTGGACGTTTTAGACAGAAATACTAACATCTGAAACTTTTTCGGGACAAACAGCCTCATTTTTTAAGTTTCTTTTGAAATAATTCAACACAAATGTGCAGAAATTTGCTGTATTTTGCGCTGTAATTTTTTGCAGCGTTAAATTTTCCGATCTACAGACGTTTAAATACATCAGCTTTATGTGGTCGTAGTTCAGCCAATACTTGTCCTTTTGATGCAAAATAAAGATTGGCTGAGAGCTTATCAGGTACAGAACATGTGTCTGTTGTCCAAATTGTTCACAGAGTCTTCGATTTTGCGCTTTGTGTTGAGAATGATCAGACATCTGTTTCTGCTTTTGTTAGTCTTAAGCACAGCACAGGGAAAGTGGCCGTGTCTCAATTCAGAAGGCGAGGCCCTACGTAGAGGCGGGGCCCTACAAAACTTGCGTAGTCTGCGTATAGGAAGGTCCGGCTCTGGTGTAAAGACACGATCTGAGAAGGATTTTTTCCACTCAAGGAAACGTGCACTTGTAAATACACATGAGTACATGTAAATAAATGCTCATTTACACATTTTTTATATTTGTTTAAGGCAATTGTTTAACTGAAATTGAACTGTGATGAATTGCCTACCCTGAATGATCGTGAGTGTGATTCTCTGGTATTCTCACCGTGTAATCTTATCAGGGTAGATTTAGTCCTCCTCCACTCAAAGTCATCCCCATCGTGCGTCCAGTCAACAACATAACCACTGACTGTTTGAGCAGGAGCCGTCCAGCCGACCACCAGCCCATCCTCATCGCGTTTGACTTCAACGCTGTTAACACCAAAGAGCTCTACCGAGGAAAAGACAATAAACACATTTACAGTAGTGTGCAAATATCAAAATCAATAGCACTTACCGTCTGAGTCATTTCCAACAAACGCCGAGAGATAGAATGAGTCTTCTGCCAGAAAGTCTCCGTTATAGAAAACAGTTAGATTCACCGTGTGTGCTCCCGGGTTGACGGTAATATCACACATGCTGTTTGCACATGAAGTCCTCGAGTCATTTGTCGGGAAGTGAACTTGTTGTGGGGCGCATGGGTCACACTGTAACCGAAAGTACCAGGGCAGTTTGGAGGTATTCCCTGTAAAGACATAAACGAGCTAGAAATAACAGTGTTATTGAAATCATTGTACAGTTAAGGAAAAAAGAAAACGCAACACTCAGTTTTCGGAGTTTTGGGGGGGGCAGAATAATTGCATTTTTGAGATCCGCCTGTTTCATATGAACCCTACATTAATTTCTAATTCTCAAAAGTGACAGAGTTTCTTCAGACTGTCAATAGTTCACTGACCCCCGTTGGCCCTGGACAGAGGTTATTCAGCCTCATGGATCAGCAGTAGTGTCTGAGTTGATCCATTCTTCAGCTGCTGCTGAGTTTCAGGAGGATGTTCACGTCGGTGGACACACACACTGAGCAGATCTCAGACATTTTCAATGGGACCATTGGGACCAACGACCATGTGAGTGCACCATTCGACCCGAGCTCTAAGCACTGATCCAACATATGGTCGATATGGTGGAATACCGTTGGTTCTGGAGACACTGGCCTGAGGTGTGTCCCAATGGTCTCGCCTGTGGACCTGGTGGAGGCTGAACCTGTCACGGAGATGTGCAGGGCGGCTGGTCTTGTGCAGCGGTTGGTCTTGGTCGTTACACGGGGGCCACCAGTACGAGTTAGAGGAACAAGACGACTAATGGTAGAGCGGTGACTCCAAACACCCTGGAGACACAAGACAACAGCGTCCATAGCTCCATCCCTCTCTGGTTGGACAATCGTGGCATCGTGAAGAAGTGTTTTTTTGACTTCATTCTGGTGCCTTTTATAGAGAAGACTTGAGCACAGTTAACCAGCGGTAAAAGTCAACTCTGAGTTTAAACATGAGTTTGTGTGAATAAACGACCCTGTAATGCACTCTTTATTGTTCTCACAATCAGTCAAGTCTGTCTTCAGCGCTCTATGGACTCAAATCATGATGCTAACCCAGTTTTTCAAATGGACTTGTTTTCTAAGGAATTTTTGACAAAATAAACAGTTGCGTTTCTTTTTTCCTTGAGTGTACTTAAACAAACAAGTACCTTCCACATGATCTGAACACGCATGTCGTTGTGCAGCTTGGACACTCTTCTCCACACGTCCAGCTTGACATCACGCTCTAATGGAAGAAAATGACAGTGAGGTTTTAGAAAGTGACATGCACATCCAAAGTTAACCGTCTGCCATCTGGGTCTAAAAAGTAGTGTCTTCTCTCAATTTCATTTGACTCCAGCTCTAGGTCAGGTATCGCAGGACTGCAGACGGTTCCCAAAAAGCAGGAAGTACGGTTGTCCAATCAGCGAGCGGGAGTCAGAACCAACGCACCAACAGAATGTAAACTAGACAGATTTTGTTCGTTGTCATGTTATGATGTTTTTTAACAGTTCTGGCTGTAAAAGAAAGTCTTGTCTGTAGTTTCACATGAACAGGTCCGTTTTTTATATCCTAAACTGTTTTGACAAGGACAATTTGAAGAGAGTCAGTTTGTTTGAATAGAAGAGTTTTGAGCTGCTCTGGTGAGTCAAAATACAGGTTTCCTTTATTTATTTAATAGTTCACATCAAGTGAGTTGTTTGATTATTTTATTATTTTTTTTAGCAAGAGAAGTGTCTGTGTCTGGATGAGAACTAAGCAGGCGCCGAAGCTGTTCCTATGTTTTAGTGATTTTGTATTTGATATTCTTTATGTTTGAAATGTATTTTCAGATAAAGTGTGATGCTTGAGAAAATCTGCTCCTGAAGCAGCTTCTGCAACAGCCTGAGATTCACATAAATGTTTGGGAAAAGAACAAAAAGAAGAAAAAGACAGAAAGAGATGGTGACAGACTGAAGTAGAACTCTGTGTTTCAGACACAAAGCTGTTTTAACCTGAAGGTAACATGTACAGTATTTCATCTACAATATTATGGTTTAAATAAATGTTCAATATTGAGAAAATCCTTTTTTATGTGAGAAATGCAGCGTCGTATGAAGGAAAAGAGTCCGTGATTGGAATAAAAACGTTTCTTAAATTGAATGAATGATTTCTTTATACAGCACATTTATCAGACGCCTGGCGCCTCAACCTCCGACCAACAGGTTATTGGTAAATTAACATCAAACTTTACATTTTTGCCAAGAAGAGTTTTACGGAACAAAAAAACTGTAAATTAACAGGGTGGAATTGTAACATTTTTCTGGTGTTTTTTACCTCAACATTTTTTACAGTGTATACATTCTTCTCCTTTGACCTTGTGTCAAATATTAACTTAGAATGCAATATAGTACTTTTAAATGTGAAAGTTTGCCACAGAGAAGTTTGCCACGGGAATACTATGAAGCAAACAAGCCCCAGTGATGTGCTCATGCATCAGGCTGGTACTTTGTTTTATTTGAGCGACACCACATGTTGAGGCGGATCTACCTCCTCTTTTCTAGAAAATAATAATGACTCAATAAAAAATAAAAATGCAAGTGAATTAGATTTCTTCACTATGACTAATACCATGGACAGACTTTTGTAACAGTAAATGGTGAAACATTCATCTATTGTTCGTGAAAATCTTTTCTTGAAGCTCAGTGCATTAGTTTAGATCTGTCATTCCCACACTGTGTGAAGAAAATTGTGCCTCCCAAGACTACAACATAAGGATAATCATATGCAGATGTCACAATATGACATTTAAGACAATACTGCCACATTACAAAGGGCTCACAATACTGAGATTATGCTTACAATAATAGATATTAAAGTCACCATTTACAGTCAATCTTTTAGTTTATCTTTTAGTGATTCCTGTTATTAGGTGCAAATTCCTGAATTACTCTCTCGCCATATCAGCATAAGGTCTTATGATTTTTTTGCATAAATTGTGTGTTAATGTTTTAAACTCCGAACTTTTTTTGGTGTGAGTCAGGCTGTTTAATATCATCAGGTGATGACAACGATAGCTTGTGACAACTTCGGTATCGCAAGATCACGTTACTGTTTTTATAACAGTGATGATTAGAAAATAATTTTAGTTTTCCTTGCTCTTAGGTACTATAAAAGACAAAAGCTTCAGTTGCCAGAATATCCTGGGAGAATAAGGCTGGAGACCACTGGCTTAGATAGTTGTAATAATTACTGTACATTTGTCAGTCTTTAGGATTAATATTGCAAAATGGCTTATAATTTAGGCTCCAGCCTTTTTTCCCTAAAACACTGTGTGGCTCTTTGTGAAGCTGACGTGCTGTAGGTTTGGTCTCTGACAGACTCTAGTTTAAAGGACAACTTTACCTGTACAAAAGGAACTGAAATCCTTTAGTAATAATGCATAGTTTGGGTTTTGATAGTTCTTCTTTAATAGTTAGTTAAAGATAGTTTAGGTAAGAAAATGTTTTAGAGACTTGTTATAATACATTGAGAAAGCATAGGCAGAGCCCATTCAGAAGTCCTATTAGTTAATAAAAAACTTTTTAGTATGTGAACAGATACTGGGTCATCCCAGATTTTCAACAAATCAAGTTTGACAACTTCTTTTTAAGAGACAACCTACAAAATAGAGAGTGCCTTCACTGATGGGTCAGATGCTAAAATGTCACTATTGTCAGTCAGGATTGACTCACTTTTCAGCCGTGTTTGAATTGTCCTCTCTGGGCTCCAGTAGCTCCACGGGGCCTGGGTCAAAGCACAGCGAACAGACACACTGTACGTACGACAGGACTCCACGTCAGAGAGAACCAGCCTGCCTTTGTCTTCAGGAGTCAGAGTCACGGTCAACACATCCTGGAAGAATCACAGTCATACCACTTTATTCATCATGTTATAGTTGATAGTTTATTCTTCTTTTCATCAGTGTTGAACATGAACATCGAAACAAGTTCTTAGTTTGTAAATATTGCTTTGTTCACTGACGATGGTAATAAAATCTGATTGTGATAAGAGTCCTAAATCACAATTCTGACAAATAGTGAGAGACACAATAGAAAGCTGCTTACCGTCAGAATCTTTTCATTCTGGAGTCGAGTCAGCAGGGCCAGACAAACATCAGACAATGATTAATCAAACAGTTGTATCATCAACTCTATATACTGTATTTCATCTCCACTGACTTTGAAATGAGTCTCAGGCAGCACTTAATAATACGACCTGTCAGGTATTAAGTGGACTTTATAGTACTGTACAAGTGGAAGGTGGGCTTGTCTGGAACGCAGCATTAGTATCAGTGTAAGCAATATTAAACAGATTTTGGGGTTTGCTGTGATAATGATTGAAATGATTCAGGCCTCATATCTGTTAAGGCTGTGACACTAATAAAGAAATGCCTCAATGTTTTTCCTTGTTCAGTATTTTATGTAAGTCACATTTGTAGTAAAAAGTAAAATACAATTAACACTTTAAACGCCAAAGTAGCAGCTCTGCACCGAGCTTTTTCAGTCCTTCTGTCTTTAGACTTCATCTGCTGTTATTGATAAGATTCAGAAGCTTGAAATATACTAAATGTAACTCTGTACAGGTGGTTTTATGAACAAATACAAATATGACTAAAATATTAGTTTTGATTTTCCAGGTGAAAGCTTTAAGATAGTATAATAATGATTGCAAAAGGCAGCTTAAGTTTCCACAGTGACACTGGTGTAAAAGCCACTTCAGCTGTTCTGGAAGGGTCTAGAAATGATTTTATTCACTGTTTTGACTTTGTCCAGTCCCAGAGTGACCTGATGCATCATGGTCCTGGTCATGTGACTTTGTTTTTACAGTGACATTTCCAAAATGGCAGTTTTTCAACTTTGCACATGTGTCCTAATTAGCATTTTTGTAAAAGTTCATATTTTCTTGTTCAAAATAAAGTTAAACTATGTTATTGTTCTGACAGTTACAGAAGAAGTGTCTGATCACACACAACCTGATGTTTACACATTTGATCAATCATTTGATAGAGAACTGAAGTGATGCAACACATGTGTCACTTTGAAAACCCCAATGTGACACATATGTCACATTATTGATTACTGATCAGGAATCAATATTAGGTGTGCAATATTTGAGCTCATTCTGTCACATTTTACCTAAGGAACTCAATTATACTTAAACATTCTGAAGAATGTTTTGTTTTGTAATCATTTTGGCGTGTCTTTAGTAGATTCTTATATATTTTCAAACGTTAACCTCAAACAGAATCAGGTTTTATGGATAAAACTAAGTTAGAATGTTTTCTTAGGTGGGTTTAATTGACAAAAGATGAATTTTAAAAGTAAAAAAGTGGAATAAATCCAATTTTGACATATAATAGTACTGTTATAACTAAGTCATATTACTGTTAAAATTCAAACTAATTTATCCCAAAAGCCAGATTTTGTGCCCTTTTTGACAGACAGGTGGGACCTGGGTGTTTCTGACTCACACTGTGATGTCACTGGGTGAAACCTGAGGCTGAGCTGCAGGAGTTCTGCTCCCACAATTATCTGATACATCATTATATTCTAGATTATCACATGCTATATATTCAACATCAACAGTAAACTGACATATAATGGACACAATCTGTCTATAAAGAGGATATTCTTACATGTCTGGTATTTTAAATCTGCAGAAAAATACCAGTGGTAACAATAGTTTTTGGATGAAATGCAAACAACATGACACATTTGTGTGATCTACTTGTACATGTGTAAGAAATAACTTTGTGGCTGGTTTGTTTTCAAATAATGGAAACTTTTACACTTTACAACCCACTGGAAACTGAAGAGAGAAAAATATATATATTTTTTTATTTTGGTGAATGAGGACAGTATTTTGGAAGAATAATTTTCCAATGAAAAATACCATTATAATATTTGATTATATTTGACACTATTAACGCCCAGTGTGACATATCTCTGACACTAGGGGTTGAAATTCTAAAAAAATGTCAGAAATTTCTTATTTGGGCTCCATTTAAGGTTAAGGTTAAGGTTAAGGTACACTTTATTGTCCCCGTAGGGAAATGTGTCCTCTGCATTTGACCCATCCTTCAATGCCTCTGGAGCATCTCCTCAGGAGCAGTGATCGCCGCAGTGCAGCGCTCGGGGACCCATCTCCAGGTGTTGTTGCTAGGCTTGGTCAGGACTACCGTAGCTGGAGGATATTACCCTAACATGCATGTTATTGGTTGGTGGGGAAACCGGAGTGCCCGGAGGAAACCCACCCAAACACGGGGAGAAACATGCAAACTCCACACAGAAAGGCCCGGGCCCGTGCGGGAATCGAACCCGCGACCTTCTTGCTGTGAGGCGAGAGCGCTAACCGCTCAGCCACCGTGCCGCCCTCAGCCACCGTGCCGCCTTTTAGTCTGTGTTGTGTACCACATCATTTTCCTTCAAGGATTCTTATGGGTCAAGTATCACTATCATTATTACTAAATATTGCGATAATTTTAAATAAACATTTTTTGTGCCACTTTAGGTAATACTACAACTACAAGTGCAGTTAATGGTTACCATGACAATATAAGAAGTCACTTAACTAACTGATCGTATTATACAGTGCTACTGATTTGATGAACCAAGCGACTCATACCGACCTCCGTGTGCGAGTATTTGACTTGACAAGAGCCGGTGACATTTAGATCTGGTAAACGGTTCCACTCCACCAGTACATGATCCAAACGTGCTGTGACGTTGACTTTACGAGGAGGAATTTTGACTGCAGAATACACACAAAGATCCCATAACGTAGACATAAACCCTGAATAAAAATAAACACTGGTTCTGTTTGTGTGTTACTTACAGATTTGTGCAGCTGTAAAAGTGTACAAACTGGACTGAACCTCCCAGACTTTAGTGGAAGCTTTCACATAAACCGTGTTACTTTCTAGAAATGACACCTGCGGTACGTTCAGCGTGCTCCTGGTGCAGTTTGTCACATTTGAGATGCAAAGTTCCTTAGTACAACGCACACTGGAACATGCAGAGAAAACAATCAGAGGCACAAATGATTAGAGACGACAGAGAGAATGAGACTGACCATATCACAGAGTAGCTGATTTTAAGTCGAGTGTTGATATGATGCTCCCAGCTGCAGGTGAACCATCTGGGTAAACCTTCTTTCATTTCTCCATTTGAATGGAAAATGCAAGACAAGTTGTGAGGTTTAGCTGAAAAAGGTAAATAAATGCAGTTAATAATGATGATTTATTCTGCTAAATGTGTGTTTGGACTGATTCCTGCAGGTTTGAGGAATCTTGTGTTGTCCTGCAGCTGATGCTCCAGTGCTCTGAGAAGTCCACGCCCCCTTTTTTTAATCATGTATCTACTTTCTAACAATAAAATAATATTTTTTGAGTTTTGAACAGGAAGTCAATGGACTTATATTTATTACTAATATATCTGTTTTACAACTAACATAATGTCAAATAATAATAAGCTAACCTGGCTAGCCTGCTGGTTTATCTCGCGGTATTTGTGAAATTACAAACTCGAGATAAACCATCTGGCCTTCCAGCAGCCTGATTGGTTTGGAAGTCCGAACCAGCTCAAAGTTGGGCTGAGAGCTCCTTGAGGACCGCACAATCAGTCAAATCCACTTAATATGAGATTGGGCCTCAGGTTACTTTGCACAGAATATTCGAGCCTTAAGGTCAAAAAGGTTAAGAACCCCTGGTCTGGATTCCATCAGGTAGAGAGGTCAAGATAATTTGTGATTATTCAAGTCACAATATAAGTGTATTTGTTCCTATATAGAAGGATTTTTTGTTTATCCACACGGGCAATGTGCTCCGTTTAATCTCTTTGCGAAAACAAAAGTTCTGCTGCTAAGTTAACATTTGTGGCTGAAATTTGACCCTACGACCCTTCAAAGTTACATTCAGGTGAAAAAATGATGAGAAAAACACTGTCTCAAGCTTCAGGAGACAGACGTCTGTCAGACCAGTTCAGACCTGATTAAAAAGCTAGCTGTCGTTCCGTTTTGTTGTTTAATTCAAAGAAGTTTCCCCATGTAAGCAGATGGAGAGGAGCTCTTTCTGCATAAAGCATGTGCAGTAGGGCGGAAAGTGATGTCAACCCAAAATCCCTCTATTCAAAATGTCTCATTGTATGTGTTTCTATTTCTAGTTTAATGCAATAACATAAACAGGACAAAAATATTAGGTGTTGGGTTGAAAATGTAGGTCTAATGAAAAATTTTGCTTAACCAATCATTTTTCGAGGATCAAATCTATTCCCTAGTATCCAAATCAGATTTGAAATGTTAGCATACAACACTGATAACACTAGTCTGAATAAGTTCAGAAATCTGATCATTATGTCTATTTGAAACACCAAAGTGCACTTTTGAGATGCACTGATTAGTGGCTGATGTGACTCAGAACGTGTAATGTTGGCAATTTTACTCACATAAAGTGAAATTGTTATGTGTGTAATAGATTACAAATATGATACATTAACATTACATTAACATACATTAACTGAGTTTGAAAAAAGCTTTTCTCAGTCGTCCTACAGCGGTGGATATCAAGTATCAGGAAATCAGTAGAGGAAAAAAGCTGGACATGACAGTGTTCGGACTTTGTTGATACTTCAAACATCTAAAAGTGAAGCTAAACACAAACACCTGTTAAACTGTGTAAATGGCGTTCATCACCAGTCAGTTTTGGGCAATTTTAGTCCAAACTGAGCAAAGTCCTGCTCCTCCTGTGGCTCACTGTGGCCTGTGTCATATGTGACACCAACATTGATTTGTTCACTAATTACCATCAACTAATTACAGACACCTGCTGGTCAAACCAATGGGTGTTTTCGCACATGAAAGTACCAACAACTAGTACCAACATTCCTTTAGCTCCTGTTTAGTCAGAGGAACTACCATGTCCCCATGTTTGTGTTCACACAGCAACAGTTTTTGAAAGTGGCTCTAACTGGCTGTGTGTTAACATGCCTAAAATAGGGACTGGAATTTAAAAAAAAGAACTAAGAACCAAAAACAGTTCCTACAGTGAGAAAAGGCCTAATCACACTGCTGCTCTCTACTCTCAGACCATCCTTTCACCTTCCCCTCATGCTTTTTCACCAGAAGGATCTGTTTCAAATTAGTTTTAAATAACACGTTTGTCATCTGCTGAAGTGTCTTACTGTATATTTGATGATGCTCCCTCCCAGGATCTGCCGGTTCTCCTCACTGTGACACTGGACCATCGACGTGCTGTTCTGGAGGAGTGAGTGAGGCAGCAGGAGGACCGTGTGTGTGGAGTTGATCCGGCGGGACAGACTCTCACTCACACGTGTCCTGTTGAGCGTCCAAAACACCGTCCCGGAGCCGGAGACACAGGCGCTCCAACAGGTTATGTTCACATCTGATCCCACCTCTACGTACTCATGTTGGGTGAAGACTCCACAGCTCCCGTCCAGCTCACCTGAATGAACCAGCAAAAGTACAAATGCAACGTGTTTTTAGTTTGGTCATAAGATCAGAAAAAAATTAAGGGACAATACATTAGCTAAAAAAAAAAAACATATTAAATGCCACTGCAAAAGGTAATGTCTAGGTTTTGTAATCTCTAAGCAAAGTTTTGAGGACATTTCATTGGTCAAGTCAAAAAATCTACCAAAGACAGCAAGTCTTTGTGTATGTAAATTAAGAAAACACATCTTAAACTACTTAATAAAAGGGAAAAAAAAATCCTATTTGATCTTAAATTAGGAAGAGAAGTTTTATGTTGCCCGAGTCAAGAAGAAAAAGGATTTTTCCACTGGTAGATCATTTTACTCAACAAGCTTGAATCAAGATCATTTCCTCTTAAAACAAGAAATTTGATCTTATCCAGATATCACTTTTTGCGGTGCATTTGCCTCCTGATTAGAAATAAGACTCTTTATTATTCAATTATTTTTTTGACTAAGTGCTGTATTTATCAAAGACTTTTTAGTGGAAAACACAATCATTTACAACTGAAAAAAGTTAGTTACCCCAACTTGAGATTCTTCAAAAATTGCAGTCTTTGTGATTTGTGAACTGTGTCCATTAATGATGCCTTTTGAATTCAATAGCAATGAATCATGCAGCATTACTGGGTTTACAAACCAATAATAAAACACCAAATCCTTAATTTAATCGATGCATACCACATTAAAACACACACATTACTGATACAGTAATGTAATTAAGTTACTTTCTAGAGATACTAACTAATGACTAGGCCTGGGCGATATTGGAAATAAATAATATCTAGATCATTTTTTGTTGTATCTTGAATATGATTTTTGTACGATATTCTGTCAGTACCACACTAATGTATTAGTGTGTAAATGTGTCTTCAGTTTTATCACTTGAAGAAAGTGACATTTTGTCAAATTCTTCACTGGAACAAAAAATAAACAAAAAAACGATTGAAATAGTCCTTGAAATAAGTAATAAGTATATTCTTTTAGTGTTTTTGACTGTGTTAAAATGACATTGCCAAAGGAACAAGTGTTTTTGTTCAAATTACTAAAACAACCACACCATGAACAAAATATATTGAGGACCCTCTTGAAAACGAGATGATTCATCTCAAGAGGTTATTCCTCCTAAATGTTAAATAAATAAATATAGTATTGGCATTGATCAATGACACTTAATTTAAGCACTTATTCCCTTAATATTTACATTTTTCCAGTTTAGTAATCTGCCAAGCTTATACCTTTATATTCATAAATAATAATCATTTTGCCCTCCTCTATAAAGACGGCCATTCTTAAAAGTTATTAGTAATAGATAACTTTTTCTGAGTAACTTCCTCAACACTTTAATAAGAAGTATTAGGCACAAGTCAATAGTTTGTTGTCATGTTGGGTCTGTTCATAACAAATGGCCAAATTGAAATTAGAGAAAGAGAAGAAACACTGAAACCAAAATGCAAACACAAAGGTACTTTGTCTGTCACGTGTTCAGGCAATTCCAAAAGTAAGGCATAACAAAACAAAACTTACCATTGCATTTGAGCAAAACCATAAGAATATTGATGATGAAGAATAAATACATAGTGGAATCCAATGTCTAGTCCAGTAATCAGACATCACAAGTGATCGCATCGTAGACAAGACATGTCTGGTCTCTTCGGATCTCGGTTATCATGTAACAGGAACTGAAGAAAAAGCCTGAAATAAACTGGAGGCATTACCCAACTGGAAACAACCGCGTAAAAGAGGAAGTCAGACAGAGTGAATCCTCAATCAATGCACAGCGAACAAGGGAATTCTGTAGAAAAAAAAACAACTAATACTCTTTTCAATAACTGTAATGGGTTAGCATTGCACTGGAAAGCTTTTTTGTGATGAAGCCTACGTAAACGAGTGATAAACAAAGACATTTACGGAGTGATAACGAAAAAGAAAATTAGAGTTGATTCAAGCGTGTTAAATAAAGCGTATTACCACCATCTAGTGGACTATTTGTTTATTACACCGCTTACACAGACCGAGTGAAATAATTAAATTCAAATAAATAAAATAAAATAAAATAAAATGACACATTCTTCCAACTTAATTTAAAACAGCTGCTAGTCAGTGCAACTAATATTTTAATTAGGTACATAAATTAATTAACTACTTACTTTTTTTTTTTTTTTTTTTACGTAATGACGCTGCTTGTCGGTCCTCTCTCGGGCATAGCAACAGACGTGAGGCCCTAGCAACGACAACTTTTGAACAACTTTGCAGACTACTACTGACACTCACCAAGTTAATTAACGTTAATTGTTCTTGTATAAACGAACCTAAATGGCAAAAGTATTAAATCCAAAGACAAAACGGGTGTTTGTGAATGACGTCGACTTGTTTTCTTCAAAACACATCGCCAAGGTAAAAAAAAAGGAACCTAAAAAACAGTAACAAAACACACTTAGTTAACGTTAGCTAGCTAGCATTAGCGTCTGTTCGAATGAATGCTAACTTGCTGTGAGAAACAAAACTTTGGGTATTTTTGGTTATGGATAATTTTATTCACGATATGGATGGGGGCACAATAATTATATAATTTAATAAATAATAATAATAATAATGTATTTTTTTAATGTAGCGTTAACGTTAAATCAGACATTTTAGGATATTTTTTATGCCCTGAGTAGCTAACCTACTTGAAAATTTGTGTTTACAATTTAAATATTGCCTACATTTTTTTGTTCAAACTTTAATTCACATTGCAAGATGAATTGCTGGTACTAACAACAAAAGATATGAAAAAACACTTCTGTGTGTTAATATTCTTGTTTAGTGGGTGCAACTTTATTTGTATGCTTCAATGTGCTTTGGAAAAATGAACCTTTGAAATTACAAAATGTATTAGGCTCGGGATCGTGACATCATACAGCTGTAGAATGTTCAGTTGGTCTAATGTTAAACCAATGGAGATTTTAAATTGGCAAATTTTGGAAAAATCGCTAATTAAGTCATATTCTGGCACTACAGAGTGATAGATAAATTTAGCAGTACTGACCCAGCAGCTTGTTGGGCTGCTCCATGGCTGTTTTGTTTACTTTTGTTTAATTGTTTTGTCTAATGTATTCCTATGGACGTTTTTCTAAACTGCAACAAACATGGCGGATTTGCCATTACTTCCATGGTAACCACAGACGCTTCCTGAACCTAATTGTTATTCTATGTTGACAGAGAGCAAGCTGCCTCAATTAATGCATACAGTAGTACTAAACTATACAAGTTTTCTTATGTGAAATACATTAATAAATGTGTCCTGTCTTCACAGTTTTCTATCCACATGCCTGATTGGAAGAAGACGAAGAGGCAGAAGAAGGTGCAGCTCCCAAAGGTGCTCCTGCTTTTCAAATAGTGGGAACAGCATCATCCTCATGTCTAAACACTGAAATTAACACAGTGGCTTTCATTTTGAGTCAACAGTATGTGGTGAGTAAATGTTTTCAGTTTGTTTTAATACAATCTGTTATTTATTCAATTTTGTAGATACATGTATAATTTTAAATAACACAAAATGCTTCAAATGTCTTCCAAAGTCACCAACTCGTGAAGAGCTCCTGCGTCGTCTTCTCCAGTGTGACGTCATTATGTACAATATTTCAGAAAATGCCACTAAACAGATGATTGAAGAAGCAACATGGGCCATAACAAGTAAAGAATGACTCGCTTTTCAGTTAGCTTTCCATTTTCTACAAGAATACTAAACTAAAAGCATTGTCTTATCACTATTAGAATTACATTTTTTTTTTTTTTTTACAGCTCTTCATGAAGGAATGGGAAGCTTCAGGTCCAGGAAAATGTTCATCTTAATATCTTCAGTGATGACGTGGGCCATGACTAAGCCTCAGAATCCTGTAAGTATCTGTATTATCTAATCTTACTCCTAACTATAAATGCATTTTACTGTGTTGGCTGCTTAAGGATGAGTCAGACGTCCCGATATCCGACGAGGAGTTCAGAAGAAGACGACCACATCCTTCTTACAGAGCGCACAACGAATTGGAGAAACTTGTGCTGAAACTCGGCCGAACTGTTGGTTTCAAACATATTCAAAACACTTGTCATAACTAATGTTTTCTGTGTATTTATTTATGACTTTTATGTGTCCGTTTCAGAAAAAGACCAGACTTCCGGCGTATGTGGTGACAGCAGGTCTTCTGTATGGAAAAGAAGAATATCTCTTTCATTACTTCTTCAAGGTAACACTGTACATTATTACATTGTTTTAATAGACATATGGTCACATACTTTTCTTTTCTGTCAGGTTTCATGGTTGATGCAAAGCCCAGAAGTTCCGATGTTTGGGGCGGGAACAAACTACATACCAATGATTCACGTGTATGACCTCGGAGGGTAAGAATAGAACGTAGGAAAGAACCATGTGCAGCAGTACAGTTTGATGAACACGTTTAATGTCGAGCATTTAGCATCTTACAATCTGTATGTGTCAAATTCATAGAGATTTAAAGGTGGGGTAGCTGATTTTTACACTGCAAACACAATTTAGGTTTTAAATCTGACAACTTCCTCTCATAAATCCTTCAACCAGGGGTGTCGGACTGGGGGGTAATGGTACTACTTTCACAGGGCCAAGGCAGGAAAGGGCCCCCAAAAGCTGGCCATTTATGCTTGTGATATAAGATTGTTTCGCTAAATGTAATTATTCGTGCCATCAGATGCTCATTCACTTTTGTAAAATTAAGCAAATGGACTTTGACCAAAGAAAATGCTGAACAAAGAAGAATATTAGTTGACCATCTTATTCACAAACATAAAAGCTAGAAATCATAAAAAGCAAGAGTTAGTAGATATCAGTGAACAAATATAGTTTGACACAAAATGATCAGTTCAAATGTGCATGTTCACTTAAATATTGTCAAAATATTACAACTTCTTAATCCAGTAAGATTATAAAAGAAATGTCACAAGATTTTTCAAAATATATTTTAGCAAATCTAGTTTACTGCTTAAAACAAGCTATAGCTAAAAAATAAAAGTGTGTTTAAAATACATTCTTTTTATTCTCGCCTTTATGTGAATGAATGCGATGGTTCCAACCCAATAGTTTTGTAGTCTGTTATGGCAATACAAATCTTGAAAGTTGTATTGTAAAGCATTCAGTAGTAGGAAATATAATGAATTATAGAATATTGAAAGTGGACTAGATAATTAAAACACAGGATTATGTATTAGGGCCCCGTCAACAAAGTTTGTACCTGGGGCCCAGAATTTGGTGCTACGCCTCTGCCTTCAACACATGGTTAATATTGACATGTATTCATTTTAGTTGCATTTATGACTTATAAACTTCTTTTTACAAACAACAAAGTGAAACTGGAGTGACCGCCACAAGATCAGCCAATCAGAGCGCAGCATTCAGCTCCTGATTAGAACTAAAATTCTTTATTTTTCAGTCCAGACAGTACTCAGAGGTCTAATTTTTTCACAAAGTGCTGTATTTACTATATACTTTTTAGTGGAAAGCACAAAGTTTACTAATTTACAACTAAAAAGTTAGCTACCCATCCTTTAAGGTGCAAACAAACTATTTCTCTGGAGCGTCTACCTTTTTTTTTTTTTTTCACTATCTAGTAAAAGTAAACTATAAAATATTAAAGAAATAAAAAGGAAAATTAGAACTCTCTCATTTAGAGTCAAATCAACCATTCTGTGATAAACCTGACTTTATGCAGATGTTCTCATCATTCTCATGTTACTATTTTATCTTTTTCCATTTAAAAAAATCTCTCTAAAGTTAGAGAATTACTCTCCATGGCAGATGCTGATACTCATACATGCCTTTGTCACAAGCAGATTAGATTATTGTCTTTAACGGTCTCCCTCAAAAGTTAATTAAACAACTGCAGCTGATCCAAAACTCATCCGCTCGTGTTCTGACTCAAACGGAAAAACAAAGAATCTTCACTGGCTTCCTATTCAGGCATGAAATGAAATACTGCTGCTTGTTTATAAAGCGCTCCCTAGTTTAGCGCCTAAACACATTCCCGAGCTACTCATGCCTTATGAACCTGCGTGAAGTCATAGATCTGCCTTCTCTCATTGTGCTCCTGTAAATGGAACACACTTCCCAATGAAATGAAATGTGCTCCAACCCTGAGCTCATTTAAAAGTTAAATTAAAGACACTGCTTTTTAGACTTGCCTTTCAATAGATCTTTCTTTATTTTAAATGTTTTTTGCTTTATATGCTTTGTTGGAAGCAGATTGTGTTGGCAGTTTCTGTATGAAATGTGCCATACAAATACATTGTACTCAAAGCTTACAAATAAAAAAATCCACCAAAAATGTCCAAAAAATAAATAAAAGTATTTTGGATGGGCTTCCCACCTAAACCAGGCATGTCAAACTGCGGCCAGGGGCCAAATGTGGTCCTTGGAACATGTTTCAAAATGCAGCCCACGGTGAAACAAATTTGGACACCCCTGACCTAAGCTTTTTAAATTTATTAGAGGTCCTAAATCTTATTTTTGGTGAAATTCCTGAAGAAGAATGGCAAAAACTCAAATAATGCTCAAACTAGTATCATTCAAGCCCTAAATGCTTTACCACTGCTTCAACACTAGCTTTGCTGCTCTGCTTTTATTACCAAAAAAAAATTAGATTCTGTTTTTCTTCTGTGCAGAGCTTGTTCTCATTTATGAGTCAACCAGGCATCAAATGCTAAAACTACAAAGCCTCAGCTTCACAAAGAAGTAGTTGTTTGTGCTCCAATCTAAGGCTGCACAGATCCAGACTTTTCAGCTCTGATACTGATTTCAATATTATCTGCCGATACCTAGGCCTGGACGATCTGGGAAAAAACAAACAAAACTTTCAATGTGTTACATTTATTCGATTTTTTTGAAACTATATATCAATATTCTGCCTTAAAGTTTGACTTTTGCTCCAAACAACACATTTTTACTGACAAAAGATTGGTTTTCGATCTTTCAATTCAAAACCACACCAAATAACTGACGTATCGGTTTGATTCAATTTGATCTCTCGATTTTTTAAAGTAAAGTATACCTTACCTTACCTTAATGGCCCAGCCCTACCGATACCCAATATCGGCTGATACCAGTGTGGGGATTGATCACTTTTCTCCAAGCTCTATACTTCAAAGTATACATTGTAGAATCATCTTGCTTTTCACATATTTGATCTATTATTTGAAATACTTCTGCACAATGTTTTTCTTTTTAGAATCATACAAAGCGTAATCCTGAACAAACCAAAGACTAAGTACGTCCTCGCTGTTGACGACTCTAAAAACACGCTGGAGGAAATAGTTCTGGTAAGTTTTGCTTCACCAAGTTTTACTAACAATCAAAATGTTGCTGAATGTTAGCTTTTTTTCTTTAGGCAATTAGTACAGCTCTCGGGCCAGGAAAAGTGAGGGAATTTACAGAGGAAGCGCCATCACTATGAACGCATTTCAGGTAAGTACAAACAACATCAGTGTGGATAAGTGTACAGAATAAATCAAACTAGACATTATAGTTCTGACAGATGATCACATTTTGACTTAGTTTGGTGTGATAGCCCTTGTGGTTAACAGTTATCATAGTTTACAGGAGCTATTTGCAAATTAAAACGACAAATAAAATATGCCATTAGGGTGTGCAACCTTTAAGTAGCAAAAAGCCGCAACATTAAAGCCAGGAAGAGACACAAGTTAAATAAAAATCTACAAGACAAAAATGTGAATATACATGAGTCGTATAAGTAGGTCTGTCATACTTGATAAAATAATCTGTCACTTTCTGCATTCTGGTGTGTATTCTTTAAAAGCTCTGGCTGCCAAGATGAGAATATTTCCTGAAGTTTGCATGTTATTATTCGAGGCCCCAGATTGATCGGTAAGCTACATTTGTATGATTTAACATGCAATTATCACAATGAGTGTGCTAATAACGCTAGAAGAGCACACTTGTAAGACCTGATGAAGTATCACTTTTACACACAATATTATCACATAATAGAATGTTCCTTCTTTTTCTTTGAATGTATTTCCTAATTGTCAATGAGAGCCCAAAGAACCACACTGGGGACTACACTCTGGAGCTGCAGCTTGCAAACCCCAATGGGTTCAATTATTTCTGACCAAAAATAACATTTGTAGAGGCCTGTTCCTATTTGACGCAGTCATGCCTGCACCTGTCACATAATCACAGACTGGTGCTGCTCCTGTCACATGATTACTGACAGGTGATTCACCTGTCACATGATCACTGACAGAAGACGCTCCTGTCACATGATCACTGACAGGTCCTGCTCCTGTCACATGATCACAGACAGGTCCTGCTCCTGTCACATGATCACTGACAGAAGACGCTCCTGTCACATGATCACTGACATGTGCTGCACCTGTCACATGATCACTGACAGGTGCTGCACCTGTCACATGATCACTGACAGGTGCTGCACCTGTCACATGATCACTGACAGGTGCTGCACCTGTCACATGATCACTGACAGAAGACGCTCCTGTCACATGATCACTGACAGGTGCTGCTCTGTCACATGATCACTGACAGTGCTGCTCCTGTCACATGATCACTGACATGTGCTGCACCTGTCACATGATCACTGACAGGTGCTGCACCTGTCACATGATCACTGACAGAAGACGCTCCTGTCACATGATCACTGACAGGTGCTGCTCCTGTCACATGATCACTGACATGTGCTGCTCCTGTCACATGATCACTGACAGGTGACACACCTGCCTTTTCCTCACAGCGCTCATCTGCAGTGAGCAGCTTTATGTCTCCCTTTACAAAAGCACACACATAATCTCTGGTGCTTCCACGGCTCTGCTCCAGTTCGTTCCAGTTCATTTATGTTTATAAAGTCCACAGAGCTTTGTGAGCGCAGCATTCTGACCGGAGTGGCAAACCTGTGGGCAACACAACAGAGAAAATGTACTTTTTTGCATTTTATGAACTAATTTTCATCCCTGGAATTTTTGTTTTCGGCAAAATGTAAACTTACAATCATTTTCTATTGTTGTGGCAAAAGTAGTAGCAGTAGTGCTAACGGCAGTGGGAGATTTAAGACATTTTAACTGCACAACTAGAATTGATATTGTCATTCAAAAGACTAAATAACACATTTTTTAGGAAGAAAAGGATAATTACTTCAACTGTGTGTGATCCCAAAGTCTGTGATAAATGTGAGAGAAGTCTTTTTGTTTATCTGCTTCTCTGACACTGTTAACTTGCTTTTTTGCTATTACATGTCAGTTATAAACCCAATCTTCTGCAGAAGCCTCTTTTCCCTATTTTAACTTTATTTAGAGCTCTTACAGGAGAAAATGTCATTTGTCTCCACTGACTCTGACGCATTTCTCAAACCTCACCTTTCCTTTGGCCAAGTTGAATAATTTTTGTTTAGTTTCAAAGTTCTGAGGTGATTGGTGCTAAACTAACAGTGAGCCCTAACCCTAACCCTTTAACTTTGATAAATCTGCTCAAAATGCAAGGTCTTAAAAAGCTGCTTCAAATTTATGACCTAAAGTCCTCATTTGGGACAATGCTTGGTCAAATCTTAACTATAATCATGTTCACTATGTTTTATGAAAGATTGTGGTCTAACTTGTCATACATACATTTATTTATTTTAGCCACAAGAGCTGGACTACCTCAAGATCAACCTCACACTCGATACTTCCGTAATCAAAGAGTTAAACGTCCACTGGATCTCTGAAAGTGGAATTGTGGAAAACATGGAGAACATTGTGGAAGAGTTTAAAGTGACCAGAAAGCTCCTCGTAAGATTCCATTCCAACATTTATTAGAGTGAGATTCCATACATTTGACTTGTTTTTCTTTTGTCTACAGCCAGTTAAACTATTGATACTTGGACCTCCTGCAGTGGGCAAGACGGTGATTTCCAAGAAGCTCTGTGACTTTTATCAGCTGCACTATGTGAAGATTGAAGATGTGATTGAAGAAAAGCTGAAAGAACTGGTCAGTAACTATGAGTCCCATCTTGCCCCTGGTCTACAGTATGTCTTGGCGTTAGCGTGAAGAGATGGTTTTGTGTGTTGGCCGCTATGAGCTCCAGTGTGCTGTTGTGTCTGATCCCAGTTCATTTAGTGAACCTCAGAACGTGGGCGGAGCAGTGCAAGAAGTTCACAGGAAAATATGACAAGTTTTTGTTATTTTAACATGGACAGACTCAAACAGACAAAAGATGCGATTAATGAAAATATTTATTAATACAGATTTGGCGCTTAGGCCCAGGCAGGAAATAAAAGCATGACAAATGATTGGCTGATAGAGTAGGAGAAATCCCCCGGAGCCTAGACACTGGTGGTGGTGGTGAAGAGAGAAGATGACTTCTGAGGTGGTGATGTGAGGTGGAGGGTTATGAGAATGCAATGCTATGTACAACCTGCGCTGAAAGAGCTTTCACCAAACAGGAATTCCAGCTGCGCTTTTGAATGTAGCCCTGGTAGGCTGAAAGGAGCGAAAAGGAGATGAGAGCTGCAGGCTGATTGGTTGAGCTGTGCAGAGGTTGAGCCACGGGCAAGGATGTGATTGGATACAGGATGACATATGAATATTTGCTCCTTAGCTCCAATAGTTCTAATTTTATTAGCTTTTGTTAGGAAAAGTCCATGCATAATGCAGTTAAATATGTTATGTACTTGTTTAACAAAAAAAAGATTCACTCATACATAAGACTTTCCTCAGTTTTTTTTCCCTTTAACATCATTCTGTCATGTCGACTTGAATATGTAATAAAAAATGACCCAAAGTGTGTGGACATGAAACTTACCCGACCATCTTGACCTGTGTGTAAAATGTCTGTGAAGATCAAAAGCAGCAGTGTGTCTTCGTTATAATCCTTTGGTCAGAGAAAACAACTTTCTGTAGCCGAGCTCACAGGCTCACCGAGCCCCGATGTGTTGCATGTGGAGTGTCCTTCTGTGTTGTGTGTTGTGACCAGTTCGGTCTGGTCTCTTGTTTGCTCGCGGTGCACTCTTCATACTAGTAATGAAGCATGGGGGCTGCAAAAAAAGGACACAGCGTACGGAGGCTGGAGTGGACCCCATCCGTCGTATGTCTATTCCAGGCTTCCTGGAGAGCACGGACTAAGAACAGATTGTGCACATAAGGAGGCCTGACAGCGACTGGACATGAGCAGGAGGACTGAAGCCTGGCTGTTTGTGCTTTTTTGGGGGGGAAAAGGACAGGCAACTCTGCTTCTTGCTTTTGTCAGTGACCTTAAAGCACTGCTCACTTGTCACATGGCAGACTTTAGACTTAGCGCTATGAGACAGCCGACTACACTGCAAAAAAGGCCTTTCAAAAAATACGAAAATGTTGCTTATTTTGAGGTTAAAATGTCTTATTTCAAGTGAAATAATCTGCCAGTGCAATAGGAAAATTTGACTAAAAAATGCTAGTTTCAAGAACTCTTGACAAGATTTTTAAGCAAAGCTTTTCTTGATTCAAGAATTATGGCTTAAAACATACAAATTTGCTTAAAATAAGCACTAATTAACATAGAATATCTTAAAACAAGTCAAATAATCTTAGAAAGACTTGGTTTTATTAAGTGAAAAAATCTTAAAATTAGTGTAGTGGCTAACAGAAGAAAAAAACATTGCCACCGCCAGCACTGGGGGCAAGATAGGGCTTTATATCTCAAACCATATACCAGTTCAGTTCATTTGTTGACGTTCTCTTTTCTTGCAACAGGAGGAGCCAGAGAGTGAAGAAGACGACACTGCAGCGGCTGAACAAAAACAGTTGAAAGAAATCTTAGGAAGTCTTAAAGAAGATGGAGGACTCTCGACTGATGAGAAGTTACTTGATATAGTCAAAGAAAAACTCAGCACCAAGCCGTGTTTAAACCAAGGCTTTGTTCTGGATGGTTTCCCACACACTTACCAACAGGCTCAGTCGCTTTTCTTTGGTGAGTATTGTACGGGTGAAGAGAAAATACATTTAGACTTTGTGGCTCTGTAGGCAAAGTGACCAAAAGTACATGAATAAAAATGTAATGATAAGGTTTAGAGTTAGAGAAAGCTGTACTGTCTGAATCAGTTGGTAAAGTATTTTGTTTATAACAGAGAGACAAACGCAACATTCTGATTGGCTGCATTTGGGTGGTCCACTCCAGTTTCACTCTTCTGTCTATAAAAAGGGTGTTCTTAGTGATGCATGTGGATATTAACCATGTGTCAAGGATTTGTGAGAGGGAAGAAATAGTTGGGTAGATTTAAAAACTGCAGTGTGAACATCAGTTACCCCAGTTTTAATCCAACTGACCTTCTTAAGGTAGTAATAGACCAGGAAATAAACTCTGCAGTACACAACAACTACAGCAGTCCACAGAGCTGTACATGTTCGTTTGATGAAATACAAACACATGGAAACAGACATTTAAACCAATAGTGAAGGGATCAGCTCTGCTTGAATAGAAAGCTAGTTCATAAAAGATGGTTTTCAGTGAAAGTTTAGAAGAATTTAGGTCAATCTGATACTGAGGGCTAAGTTGTTCCACAGTTTGTGAGCAGCAGCAGAGAAAGCTCTGTCTGGTTTTAAAGTGTGTCCCAGACACATCCAGGAAGTGCCCGTCAGCAGAGTGCAGTGCTCTGGAGGAAACATACAGACAACAACTCACACACATACACTGGGGTCATTTAAACATAACAAAAGACATTCTTAAAATAGATTCTGAGTCTGACAGGTGCACCAGTGCAGCTGAGCGAGCACAGGTGTGATGTCCTGCTGTCGCTAGGTCCCTGTTGGATCAGCTTAAGTCTGCTTATAGAGCTTTATTTTCCCGAGAGCCAGATTTTTCTGCAGGTATTGACCTCTGGGCTGGAAGAGCACGACAACCACCATTTTATGACTGCAGCAATTAATCTGACTAGTCAACTAAAAAAGAATCATAACTGTTTGAGTGCCTTGAAAGGTGAAAAAGTTCTATATAAAATAGAGAACACTTACCATAATCACAATCATTAGCTTTAAAATCCATGTTTTGTTTTTTTTTAATCACAAAGACCACTGAATTATTGAAACATCAACAAAATCTAAAAAAAAAAAAAAAAAAAGTATTACTGAATTTTAGAAATAAATATTTTAAATATTCCTCAACTATAAGTGTTTAGTCACCTTATTTCAATGTTTAGTTGGCTATAAAAATGTATTTAAACATTTAATATGTATGTAAAGATGAGATCTGTTTTTAACTTTGTCAAATATTTACTTTGACATGTGGATACTAGATCCAGACTACATATTAAAACTAACTCAGACTCATACCAGTAAAAAACAACACTGTATGACTTCCGGTGTAACTCATGGAGTAGACGGTCGCTCGGGAGCCTCTCTCCCAACTTAACCTTGAACATCCCAAAAACTCGCTAATTCTAAGCCTTAAATCTGCATTGGATAACTGCTTGGGATCAAAAGCTGCCACGGCCTTATCTGAAAACTAAAATGCCACGACCACAGCAAGACAAAAAACACCACGGCTGCTAAAGCTAACGCTAGCTCCCAACCGGAGCAGGCTAACGCTAACGACAATGCTACGGCTAGCAGGGACTTGGAAATACTCAAAGCAATAAGAGAGCTGAGAGCTGAACTAAAGGAGGACACCAAGCAGAGTATGAGCAGCTGAGCAAAGAAATAAATGACAAGTTGGGCGAACTCGGTGAGGAAATTAATGGCAAGCTGGACAACGCAGTGAGTAAAATCAAGACTTGACGGAGCGAATGGAGGAGGCGGAGACCCGGACAATTCAGATTGAGAGCTGGACTTTAGAAGCTACCACGGTGTTGAGTGCGTGCCTCGAACAACAACGAAAGCTCCAGGCCAAAGTGACTGACTTGGAGTCTCGCTCCCGCAGAAATAATGTGCGTATTTTTGGGCTGCCGGAGGGAGTCAAGAGTATCTGGCTGCAGACTGCATGAGGAGTCCCCTGCCTCGCAGACTGTACAGGAGTCCCCTCATCACGTGACCTGTACCAGGAGGGCCCTCGTTACAGTGACTTGTAGACTTACTTTTATTGATCAAGTTCCACTTTTTATGCACTATTTTTTTCATGAGTGTCTGATTGCAGACCTCCATCAGGAGGCACTTCTACCGAGAGGAAGTAAAGAGATGTTTGAAATTGCAGCCAGACAAGACTTTTTCCTTTTTGCATCGATCAAAGTATCAGTTTCGATGAGAATCGATAACTTTCACAGCTGGACATAAAAGTAATAAACTCACCTGTAAAAAAAAAAACAATATCGACACAAAGTTTATTTACACAACAAAACAACTTTTGTAATAACTGGCCCTGGGGCGGTCTTCTTGGTAAATGCTAGTCGGGTCCGGAGGGACGGCATTAAGTTTAGGATGGGTAAGGTTAGCTAGGAACAGGGTTGGGGTAATGGGTAAGTTTAGGAAAAGGTTTGGGTAAAGGTTAAGATAAAAAAAAAAATAAACGTTTACGCATGGTTTGCAACAGTAATATACTCATCACTATGGCAACCAGCTCATGTCTGTCCCTCCGGCGCATACCTTCTGTACCAGCGTTTGTGATTTGTTATAAATACCGTTAACAAACGGCGACAATGAATATCGGGGCTCCTCTTCGTTTTCTTCAACGTTATTGGTGGGACGCAAATAATGTTTTAAGTGTATAGCGCCACATACTGTCCTGTAGTATATCTGCATAATATGGGCGAACATCCGGGCCTTAGGGGCCTCCTGGTGCAGGTCACGTGACGAGGGGACTCCTGGTACAGGTCTGCGAGGCAGGGGACTCCTCATGCAGGTCTGCAGCCAGATGCCTCTCGAGGGAGTGGAGGAGAACTCCGTACCCCGGTTCATCGAATCGTTCTTGACTGAACAACTGCAGTTACCTGGGGGAAGCGATTTGAAAATTCAGCGTGCACACCGCTCCTGACAAATAAACCTCCACCCGAGGCGCCACCGAGAGCTATTATTGTCAACTTTCTTGAATACTCGACGAAAGAGATGATCCTGAGAGAAGCGTGGAAAAAGAAAATCCAGATGGGATCCAAGACCGTCTATTTTGATCATGATTATCCCCCTGAGATTGTCGCAAGACGCAAAGAGTACACCGGTATTAAGAAAATACTTAAAGAAAAAGGAATACGGTTTCAGACTCCGTATACCAACATGAGGATTCACTGGGAATCTGGCACACGTAGCTACTCCTGCGCGCGGGACGTCTACAGCGAGCTGCGGCGACGTGGATTCCAAGTGGCATTGCCAGCCTTCGTCGACAGCGAGACCAACGCAGCGGCACGACTACAGGAGCTTCTGGGATGGCAACAGGTGGAAAACAGCAGTCCAGCAATAGCGCGGAGAGCAAAAGCTAAGCTGCAAGAGTTCCAAAGAGATCCAGCCGACTAGTTGTAATTGAACGCATTCAAAGATTAAGTGACGTCGGATCGCTGGCCTTTTTGACATAACTACACTCGTGGGAGAGAGGGCATCCTGTTTTGTATTTTTTTTTGTTGGACTAATAGGATGGAAGTGTCAACGGGCACACCAGCTATCCTGCTCGAGCCCTCTCATTCTGAGAGATTTTTCCCTGGACCTGCCAGCAGGGTCTTTGGGGGGGAGCATACGTCTCCTCCTCTCCTTGGAAGCCAGAGTTTTGTTTCTGTTTTTGATTTTTGTTCCTGTTCTGATGTTGTTGTTTGGAGTCACTGTTTGAAACAGCAGGTACATATTTTTCATTTGGATATGAGTATGTCAAATAATGTAAGAATTGCTTCTTTAAATGTTAATGGGTTAAGCAGTCCAGTCAAACGTAAAAGGATTTCTAGCAAAAATTAAAAAGATAAAATACAGGTGCTTTACTACAGGAGACGCATATGTCTAAAACTGAACATGAAAAGTTTAAAGGTTTAGGATACTCTAATTCATTTTACAGCTCCTGTGGAAACAGTAGACAACGAGGGGTAATTATTCTTATTTCAAATTCTTTAAATTTTGAATTAATCACTAAGGTGGGGGATAAGGATGGCAGGTTTGTAATAATTAAAGGTAAAATAAACAATGTTATAGTTACCATTGCTAATATCTACGCTCCACCAGAGAGCGACAGGAAAATTTTTAAGATCACTTTTTGATACAATAATCACAACTACTGAGGGAGTTTTAATTTGCGGTGGGGATTGGAATACAATTCTAGAATGTTTCAATGGACACACTAGTGGGAAAAGACAAAAAACACATAAATCAAGGGACTTAAATGTTCTGATAAAAGAAACTGGTATGTGTGATATCTGGAGAGCTTTGCATCCTAAAGAAAAAGATTTTACTCACTACTCTCTTACTCATAAAGTTCACTCTAGACTTGATTTCTTCTTAATAAACCTTGTGGATAGACACAGAGTGAAAGATTGTGCAATTGGAACATCTGATATATCAGATCATAACATTGTATATTTGACAATACAATTGTCAGATGTTCCTAAGTCTACACTATGGAGATTGAATTTGAGTATCCTTAACAAAGAAAATATTATAAAAGAAATAAAAAAGGAAATTACTGAATGTATTGAGGACAATAATAACGGTCAGGTGAGCCCTACAATGGTTTGGGACACAGTTAAAGCTGTGATGAGGGGGAAGCTCATTTCGAGAACGGCCTACTTAAAGAAGATTAAAAGAGAAACATATGACAAACTAGAGGTAGATCTGAGAAATCTTGAACTCAAATTGCAACAACATACAGATGACGATAATTTACTTGATAAAATAAAAGTAACTAAAAACAAAATACACAATATGGTACAAGAAGAAATGGAGAAGAGATTAAGATTTACAAAGCAAATATTTTATGAATCAGGCCCCAAGGCAACAAAAATTTTAGCACGACGCCTTCGTAAACAGGAATTGAAAAGTGCCGTCCTCGGAATTAGGGATCCCTCCTCTGGCAAACTGACTCATGATGTTATTCAAATTCAAACAATCTTCAAAAATTATTATGAAAAACTTTACTCAAGTCCACCATCAATGTCAGAAAGTGAAATTACCTCCTATTTATCAAAATTAGATTTGCCTGCATTAGGAAGAGCCCAAAATGAAAAATTAACTGCCCCTATTACAAAAAAAGAGTTAGACACCGCCATTAGTCATTTAAAAAACAATAAGTCTCCTGGCGGTGATGGGTACCCAAATGAATGGTACAAATTGTTCAAAAATGAGTTGGTGCCTATACTGCTTGATTCTTTTAACTGGACGTTAAACAAAGCTGAATTGCCGCCTTCCTGGCGAGAGGCAGTGATATCCGTTATACCTAAGGAAGGTAAAAATATAGAATTCTGTGAATCTTACCGACCCATTTCGATTTTAAACGTAGACTATAAATTATTCACCTTTATTATGTCCAAAAGATTGGAGGACTACTTATCAGAAATTATACATGAGGACCAGACAGGCTTCATCAAGGGCCGACAAACGCACGACAGTATTAGGCGGACACTGCATATTATAGAGGAGGCAAAGAAGCAGAAATTAAGCATGGCCTTGGTAAGCCTCGATGCAGAGAAGGCCTTTGACCGGGTCAGCTGGCCTTTTCTGTATAAAGTATTGGAACGTTTGGGGTTTAACTCTAAATTTGTCACGTGTATCCAGACTCTATATAGTAACCCTACAGCCAGAATAAAGATTAACGGCAGTTTAACCTCTAGTTTTCAATTGCATAGAGGAAATCGTCAAGGCTGTGGGCTTAGTCCCTCTCTGTTTGCTCTGTTTATAGAGCCTTTAGCCCAAGCAATACGGCAAAATAAGGAACTTCAAGGTATTACCATTGCCAATACTGAGCATATAATTGCCCTGTTTGCTGACGACATTATCACTTACCTTCAAAATCCTGATGTTACTCTTCCCATATTGATGTTAATATTGAAAGAATTTGGTTGTCTGTCGGGCTATCATCTTAATATAGCTAAAACCCAAGTATTAACTATTAATTACTCACCTAGTAAACCAATAAGAGACCTCTATAAACTTAAATGGGACGCAAAACAGATAAGATACTTAGGAGTTTGTATCTCACAGGATTTTGGAAATCTGCTTACATTAAATTTTAGCAAAATAATCGAATCAATACAAAGAGATATATCTCGTTGGAAAATGATGGTACTGGATTTTGGCTCTAGAATAGAGATAGTAAAATTCAATTTTCTGCCAAGATTTTTATATCTATTTATGGCCCTACCAATACAAATCCCAGATACACAATTCCAACTTTGGAACAAGATAATATCTCGTTTCATATGGGCTGGAGCTAGACCAGGATTAAATTTAAAACTCTTCAACTTAATAAAGATAAAGGAACTAATTGGGTTTTAGCCGTCCCTAATGCCTGTCCAAAGGAATATTATTTGGCTGTTAAATAGCTACGGACCCAGTAAGAATAGTCAGTTCTGTTGTGGTGGGTGTGTTTCTCCGGCCTGATTTTAGAG
>JBBPFD010000216.1:124218-176718 GCA_038363315.1 Mugilogobius chulae | reverse complement strand
TGTGATGTTCTTCTCTCTGATGTTCTCCTATGTGATGTTCTTCTCTCTGATTTTTCCAGTCCAAACAGACCAGCAGAGACGGTGAAGCTCCGAGAGAGCCAGAAGGACGCTTCAGACTCTGACGACATGGTTCTAACGACATCTCCATCCTCAGAGGTCGAATCGAGCAGGCCAGCTGGACTACACCTCCGCCAGGTCTCTCCTCCTCTCCTCCGTCCGTCTTCCCTCCTCCTTCTCTCTCCTTCTCTGACTAAAAACATTATGAAAAGGTGTTGTGTCAGTGGTCTCTCCTCTCTCCTCTTCTCTCTTTTTCTTGTCTTCTCTCCCTTCTCCTTCTATCCTTCTCTCCTTTGTCATTCTATGTTCTCTCCTCTCTCCTTCTCTCTTCTTCTCTTTTCTTCTCTCCTCATCTCTCCTTTCTATTCCTCTCCTCTCTCATACTCATGTCTTTCTTCTCTCTCTCCTCTCTTTCTCTCCTCTTCTCTTTATTTCTCTCCTCTCTCTTCTCATTTCCTCTCTCTCCTTTCTCCTCCTTTTGCCTTCTCTCATTCTCTCCTTCTCTCCTTTTCTCTGCTCTCTTTTTCTTTTCTTCTATCCTTCTCTCCTTTGTCATTCTGTTCTCTCCTTTCTCCTTCTTTCCTCTCCTCTCTCATTTTGTTCTTTCTCCTTCTATCCTCTCTCTTTTTCTCTTCTCTCCTTTCTCCTCTTTTCTCTCCTCTCTCTTTCTTTTCTCATTTCCTCTCTCTTCTTTCTCCTCCTTTTCTAATCTCTTTCCTCTCCTCTCTCCTCCTCTCTTCTTCTCTCCTCTCCTCCTCTCCTGCCTCTTTCTCTTCTCATTTCCTCTCTCTCCTTTCTCATTCTCCTCTCTCTTTCTCTCCTCCTGTCTCCTTCTTTCCTCTCCTCTTTCATTTTGTTCTTTCTCCTCTTCTCTCATACTCATGTCTCTCCTCTCTCTTTCTCTCTTCCTGTCTCCGTCTTTCCTCTTCTCTCCTCTCCTCTTTCATTTTGTTCTTTCTCCTCTTTTCTCTCCTCTCTCATTCTCTCCTCTCTTTTTCTTTTCTCATTTCCTCACTCTCCTTTCTCTCCTTTTCTCCTCTCTTTCTCTTTCCTTCTGTCCTCTCTCCTCCTCTCATTCTCTCGTCCTTTGCTTCTCTCCTCCTCTCCTCTGTCTTCTCATTTCCTCTCTCTCTCCTTTCTCCTCCTTTCTCCTTCCCTCCTCTCTTTCTCTTTCCTTCTCTCCTCTCTTTCTCTCCTCTCCTTTCTCATTTTGTTCTTTCTCCTCCTATCCTCTCCCCCTCTCTCTCTCGTATACTGATGCTTCTCTCCTCTCCTTCTGTTTTCACTCCTTCTCTCCCTTTCTCTCCTTTCCTCTATCCCCTCTCTCTATTCCCCTCTTTCCTTCTCTCTTTCTCTCCTCATTTCCTCTCTCTCCTTTCTCCTCCTTATACCTCTCCTCTCCTTCTCTCCTTGTCTTCTCCTCTCCTGTCTCTTTCTCTCGTCTGTCTTCTCTCCTCACCTCTCTCATTTTGTTCTTTCTCCTCCTATCCTCTCTCTTTTTCTCCTGTCTCCTTCTCTCCTCCTCTCCCCCCTCCCTCTTCTCTCATACTCATGCCTCTCTCTCTCTCTCTCTCTCTCTTCTCCCTCTCCCTCCCTCTTCTCTCATACTCACTTCTCTCTCTCTCTCTTTGACAGAAAACGATATGAAAAGGCCGAGTGTGAGTTCGTCGCCGCTAAGCTGGATCTTCACAAGAGAACGGAGCTGAAGGAACAGCTGACGGAGCATCTGTGCGCCATCATCCAGCAGAACGAGCTCCGCAAGGCCCAGAAACTAGAGGAGCTCATGACCCGCCTCCAGCTGCACGAGGAGGAGAAAGAGGAGGAGGAGGAGAAGAGAGAAGAGATGAGAGAGGAGAGGGAGGCACAGGAGGGGGAGAGGAGAGAGGAAACAACTCAGGCTAAAGAGGAAAGGAAACACGAGGTGAAGGAGGAGACAAAGAACAACCTACAGGACACTAAAGAGGAGGTGAAGCAGGAGGAGGTGAAGCAGGAGGAGGTGAAGCAGGAGGAGGTGAAGCAGGAGGAGGTGAAGCAGGAGGAGGTGAAGCAGGAGAAACAGACTGAAGCAGAAAACTGTTCAAACCAAAGCCAGCCGTCGTCGGAACAAGAAGCAAAAACCAAAGAAAACCATCAAACCCTGCAATCTTCAGATCAATCCTGATGCTCGTTCGTTCTGTTTGTCTCACATTTAGACTTAAAGGAGCGACTATGGGCCTGAGGCGGGAGACTAGAGCCTGTCCCAGAGGAGCTGTAGTCGACCAAAGGAAGGTTGAGTAGACTGAAAACACTAAAATGGGGTGTGGCAGACTGAAATGTTCTGGAGTTTATGCAAAAACAAGTATTTATACAGAAGATGAACAACAAACCAACCAACCAACAATTCTGTCCCAAATCTGCAGTGAAATCTGATTTTGATGTTTTTTAAATCTGTTTAATCACTTACTAGAGCTCACAATCAAAGTTAGTATAAATGAGAGTTCACCCTTATTATTATTATTAACAGACGTAGACAAACACATTGGGCTGAAGGGAGTCGACTGAAGGTTCATGTTGGGATTTGGACTGGTAATTAATGGAGAAATAAGGAGTTGATTGGGATTGAATCGTTCATTATTTGGTTTTGGGTTTTGAATCATTCATGTTTTGTTCATGTTCATAGAAGTCGTGTTTCTTTTGTTTTTGAAAAAGCAAAATCAAACTGAACATCGACGTTTAGTTTTTTAAATCCTGTCAGTTCAGTCTGTCAGGTTTTTATTTCATGTGTAAAGTTCCTCGTCTTTATTTATAATCTGTCCCACCGCTGTAGTGTCATCAGCACAGACTTTGGGCCGTAGGCGGGGACAAAAACAAAAGCCTTAGAACACTTTCTGATGAGTTTTTGGACTGAAACACTTTTTTCTTTTACAATGTTCATCTTGTCTTCACTCGTATCAGCAGTAACTGATTTCTTCTATTCAGACAACTTTTTAGTGACTTGTATTTACCTTTCTGAACATGACACGTCACCATGGAGACCGGTGATGCTTCTGAACAGGTCACAAAGGTAAATACAGCTCACTAAAACATGGTCTGAATAGAAGAAATCTGTTAAAACACTTTTGATAAATGAGAAACGTTTGTGTAAAAACCTGCTTCTGCATCACATCTGAACACCTGCATGGTCTGTGTGGGACCTTACAGCTGTCCAGAGGAGAACACCAGACCTTACAGCTGTCCAGAGGAGAACACCAGACCTTACAGCTGTCCAGAGGAGAACACCAGACCTTACAGCTGTCCAGAGGAGAACACCTGACCTTACAGCTGTCCAGAGGAGAACACCTGACCTTACAGCTGTCCAGAGGAGAACACCTGACCTTACAGCTGTCCAGAGGAGAACACCTGACCTTACAGCTGTCCAGAGGAGAACACCTGACCTTACAGCTGTCCAGAGGAGAACACCTGACCTTACAGCTGTCCAGAGGAGAACACCTGACCTTACAGCTGTCCAGAGGAGAACACCTGCAGGGTCTGAGAGGAACCTTACAGCTGTCCAGAGCAGGTCTAAACACTAAAACACTTTGACTTTATAAAGTTGTGATTTATAAATTATAGTTTTAAAAAGTTTTATTTTGTGGTTTTGGGAAAAAATAAATATTTAACTTTAATAAAACTAAACTGTGCTTTTGATTTGGACTTTGTTCTGAGACAGTCCAGGTTTAGTCCTGGTTTAGTCCAGGTTTAGACCTTAGACCTCGGATCAAGTTTCAGTTTTTGTGAGTCATAAATCAGAAGTGTCTCTGTCTCAATAAATGTGTTTGAAAAACCTCCAGAGACTAAACCAGGACTAAACCTGGACTAAACCTGGACTAAACCTGGACTAAACCAGGACTAAACCTGGACTAAACCAGGACTAAACCAGGACTAAACCAGGACTAAAACAGGACTAAACCAGGACTAAAACAGGACTAAAACAGGACTAAACCTGGACTAAACCAGGACTAAACCAGGACTAAACCAACCAGGACTCGCTCAGGTCTTGTTTGGGTCTTGTTCAGGTCTAGAACAGGCCCTGCTCCCCGAGGCGCTGAAACCTGATCAGGACCGGTTCTGAGGACTCTCTGGGACCTGTCAGACCCGTCTAAGTCCGGACTTTCTTCAGACCGGGCCGGGTCCAGGCGGATCAGGTCACATGACACCGCGGCGGCTCTGATCCGGACCAGGCCATGCATCAAAGTCTAAGTCCGAGTCCGAGATCCTGAGTGGATCCAGATGTGCTTTAATGAGCCTCCCCCTCAAAGACCTGGTTTAGTCCAGGTTTAGTCCAGGTTTGGTCCCACTAAAGACCTGGTTTAGTCCAGGTTTAGACCAGGTTTAGACCAGGTTTGGTCCTGGTTTAGACCAGGTTTAGACCCCTCAAAGACCTGGTTTAGTCCAGGTTTGGTCCAGGTTTAGACCAACTAAAGATCAGGTTTAGACCAGGTTTTAGACCAGGTTTGGTCCTGGTTTAGACCAGGTTTAGACCCCTCAAAGACCTGGTTTAGTCCAGGTTTGGTCCTGGTGTAGACCAACTAAAGACCAGGTTTAGTCCAGGTTTGGTCCTGGTTTAGTCCAGGTTTAGACCCCTCAAAGACCTGGTTTAGTCCAGGTTTGGTCCTGGTGTAGACCAACTAAAGACCAGGTTAGTCCAGGTTTGGTCCTGGTTTAGACCAACTATAGACCAGGTTTAGTCCAGGTTTAGACCCACTAAAGACCTGGTTTAGTCCAGGTTTAGTCCAGGTTTAGACGCACTAAAGACCTGGTTTAGTCCAGGTTTAGTCCTGGTTTAGACCAACTACAGACCAGGTTTGGTCCAGGTTTAGACCCACTAAAGACCAGGTTTAGTCCAGGTTTAGGCCAGGTTTGGTCCAGGTTTGGTCCAGGTTTAGACCCTCTTTAGACCAGGTTTAGTCCAGGTTTAGACCAGGTTTAGTCCAGGTTTGGTCCTGGTTTAAGTACAAAAGTTGGTTTCTGGTCTGAACAGATTTGTGTAAAGTTTCTGGACTAAAGTTTTTCTGAGGCTCAGTAAAAAGACTCAGTTGGAGTCAGTGGTTCTCAAAGTGAGGTCTGAGGCTCCTCTAAACTCTTCATCACTTTGGATTCAAACATTTTAGAATAAATACACCTTAGTTATGTTAGTAATGCTGAATGAAATCTGTACTTCCTGTTCACAGACGATGACATCACACCGGGGCGTTTTCACTTTATAAATCACAAACACACACAACAACGACACGCTCACGTTGTTCCGTTTGTGTTCACAGAGTCTCCACACTGTGATGTCATCAGGTGAACTCTGCTCTACTTCAACAGGTTTTTGAACTTGTTTCATTCATTTATATTTACTACTCGTGTTAATCTACTGAATTACATGAGAAACCTGTCAGACACACCAAATTTAGTAAGCCTTAATAAACCTTTACATCCATTCATTGATCATTCATGAATAATGAAGTCATTAATGCATAGTTATAAAGATTCACACTGTAAAATAATAACTACACCTTATCTAAGATCCAGAGTGTGAGAGTTTATTCTGAAATAAGAGTCACTGAGACAAACGTGAAGATTTCAATCAGAATCACAGATCTGAGACACAATCTGTGACCGTTGTGTTTCTGCTGCGTTGTGTTTGTCTGCGTTGGGTGTGTCTGTGTTGTGTGTGTGTTGTGTGTGTGTGTGTTGTGTGTTTTCTGGTTTCTGATTGGTCGGTGCAGAGTGAACCACAGGAAACAGCCGAGTCTCTGTTTAATCTGGATTATAATCAAAGTGAACAGAGTCGACGCGCTGCTGCAGTAAAAGAGACGAGAAGAAGCAGAAACGAGTTTGGACCAGGACAGCAGAGACTGGATGCCAGGTATGAAGAACAAACAGCAACAGAGACAGTTTTGTGTAATTATAACACTATATATAATGAACTGGTTACATTTGGACCGATCCAGCTTTTTCAGCTCCGATACCGATTCCAATACTTTGGCTGTGAGTATCTGCCGATACTCGATATCAAGCGATACCAGTGTAAAGACTTTTTTCTTTTTCTTATCAAAACACAAGACGTTTGGTCATATAGTCTTATGTAACTATTATTTCTAGTGCAAGTCATAACTAAACCTGTTGAAATGTTAAACATTGTGAGATGTTCTGGATCGACAGCAGCCGGTAAATTAGTCTCATTATGTCCAACTAAAGACACAACATAATATCAGCTGAACCGATATCGTTGAGCCGATACTCGATCCAGTATCGGCACAGATATCCGATCCCAGTATCCGATCGGTGCTTTCCTAATTTGGACAAATTCAAGTCAAGTTTGTGATGATAAACAACAACTGAACTTTTTTTCCTGATACAGAGTTCTGTCATAACCTGTGGAGCCAGATGGTTTATCTCAGATATTTGTGAATTCACAAACTGGAGATAAACCATCTGGCCTTCCAGAGTCTGATTGGTTTAGAGTCTGAACCAGCGGTGTTTCGGCCAATCACATGACAGCAGCGTGGTTCTGAGTAGGGATGCACCGAACCAGCTTTTTCAGTTCCGATACCGATTCCGATACTTTGGCTTTAGTGTTTGCCGATACCCGATACCAACCGATACTAGTGTAAGAACTGAAATACCTTATTTTTCTTATCAAAGCATAAGACATTTGGTTATGTAGTGTTATGTAACTATTATTTATTGTGCAAGTCACAATTGAACAACTTAATCTGAACATTATGACATGTTCTAAATCAACATCAACCAGTAAATGAGTCTCATTATGTCCAATTAAATGCACAACAATGGTATCGGCTGAACCGATATCCGATCCTAGTATCGGATCGGTGCATCCCTAGTTCTGAGGCCCAATCACACTGTAGCAGGGCGGAGCTAACATGGGCTTGTACCTCCCCAATCGGAGTCAGAGCCGACTGGGAATTAAAAGTTGATGTGCACTGCCCAGAAGCATCTGCGCAGACGCACACACGTGAGTGTTTGACTACGGCAACACCTACGAGGACAAACAACATAGAATATGCTATATTTATCGTTTACTCTTTAAATGTGCTTATTTTAAGTTACATATGAGCTGAACGTTTGTGAAAACACAATGTTTAACTGTGAATAAACTTAAGTAAACAGCTCAGAGCAGAGACACTTCCAGGTCACCACGTCAGTGTTAAACTGAATGTTTTTTATGAGTGAAGAAAGTACGAGATTTTACGTGACTTTATCAAAAATAAATGTTATAAAACGGATGTTTTTTATTCTCATATGAGGCGATCTAAAGTCACAACTGACAAATAACAGTTTTTACCGTTTCTGGCAGTTTAAACAATAAAAATATAGTCAAGCTAACAACTAGCATGATTCACTCTGATTGGGGAAGGACAGGCTTGTTAGCGCCTCGGCGCCGCCGCCGAGTCTGATTCAAGCTAAACAAAGATGGCTGCTCTCATGGATGTTTGTGTTTCTGCTGCTTTTGATGATTTCAGCAGAAATACAGAGTCATTTCTTTTTGAAAGAAGAGCAGTGTGTGTGACACTTGTTCTATCCACACAGACATTGGATACACCATTACGATTCTCTGCTGTGATTGGTTAAGCACAAATAAGGTCGGTCCCACACCCAATCAGCTCCAAGTATTTCACTAAACGCCCCACCTTTTCACAAACGCTTTCAGAGAGTCAAGTTCCAAATAGAGACTGTGGAAGAACTCAGATCAGAGTTAACACAGATCCATCTGGACTGAGCCAGGTTAACTCTGTCCTGGAAAACCTGGAAAATTTAAGGAAAAGAGCCACAATCAAATGTCACAAATACAAATCTGAAGGTAAAGCACAAACAAACGATCAGAGAGTCAGACGCAGCTGATCGTCTGCTGGAGTCGCACTTTGAGTTTTACAACAAACACTAAACAATCAGTGCATAGAAAGTCTGTATTTTTACTCTCACACACGTGTTAAGTGTGAAGTCCTTTTCCCACTTTTATTTGTGTTCACACAGAGCAGGAACTATGGTCTTGGGCCACACTTTGGGGATAATTTTAGCTCCTGCTCTGGGGCAGGTACTTTCAGTCAGACCAGGAACCTTTAGTGACACAAACACATTTACAACACTGACTTTGTTGAAACATGTTTATATTTTCTCACATCTAGATAAACTCTCCTTGGCCCTAAGAAAATGATTTTAAAGCAACTCACAAACTATATTCAATTTCATCATACATCATAGTTTTATGTGGAATCAAAAAAATACAACTTTTTATTTTCCTGACACCACATTAATGCTAATGCTAAAGCTAGTTAGAGCCACTTTCAGAGACTGTTCCTGTGTGACACAAACATGGGGACAGGGTAGTTCCTCTGACTTAACATGAGCTGGAGGAATTGGGGACTAGTTCTTGGTACTAGTCCCCACATTCCTTCATGTGGGAAAACACCTCTCCCTCTTTTCCTGGGGGAGACCCTCAGACCTCGGGTCTTTGTGCCTTTTCTGGCCTCTAAATCTGTGACTCGATGTTAATCCTGATGTTTGTGGCCCAAACGATCTAAACACAGTTATGTAGAAGTCACGTTTTTATAATCCTTGTTTGAAATCTTCTGGAAAATGTTTGGACTTTGAGTGGAAACTCTGTTGTACCTCTTCTTAGTTTTACTTTTTAATCCGAGCTCAGACAAAAGACTTTCCTCTTCATAATGACGTCACTCCTGACTCTTTTAACAGGTTTTGATTTTGTCTCATCACTTCAGAACAAACGTAACTCAGACATTTAAACTTTTATGAAACAGTTTATTTAGTTTATTCAGTCTGTTTGATCTGAGACACTTTGACTTTAGTTCTGCAGAAAAACATAAACATCACGTGACTTTGTTTGTGTTTACAGGCGCGTGACGATGATGATGAGATGATGAAGACTTCCCTCTCCCCGGACGCTTCCTCCTCCACCGCGTGACGTCACGAGGAGCCCCGCGCGTCGTCGCCGCGGCGGTGCCACGTAATTAAAAGTTGTGCGAAAGAAGAAAAAGCAGCGGCGTGGGCGTGTCCTGAGCGCGCGCCTCTCCGCTCCTGCCGCGCGCGCTTCCATTCGCTCCAGTCTGCGCGCGAGGACACACCCCACGCACACGAGCCCCACGGAGCCACGCGCGGACTGTGAAGTTTGGACCCGGACCTGGACTAAGCCCCGGACCCACGCGCGTGACTCTGGACCGTTAGAAACCACTTTGTGCCTGTGTTTTCTTCACGTCGCGCGGATCGTGGGTCGTGGAGTGACTTTTGGGCTCTCGCTCCTCACAGACACGTCCACGCGAGAGAAACTGAGATTCTAAGTGTGTTTCAGGTTTGATAATGACAGAATCACGGACTGGTCGCGCTCGCGTCATGTTCTGAGCCACTTCACGCGCGGCCCGTGGAAACTCAACTCTTTTCTTCTCTTCTGCGTCCTTCCTCGCGCCTCCGTCTCTGGTCCCCGCTCCAGCTCTCCCCGCGTGTCTCTGTGCGTAAACCCGGCCACGGCGTCCGCGCACATGACGTCCGGTTACGCGCACGTGATGGACCGGAGCGCGCCGCTGCCGCTGCCGAGCGCGCTGGACCCGCTGCAGGTGAAGAAGAAGTTCTCCGTGAGTCACCTCCTGGACCTGGAGGAGGCGGCGGGAGACGGCACCGCGGACGGGACCGGGGCGCACGCGGAGGAGAGCGGCGCGGAGGCGGGGAGGAGCCTGCTGGAGAGTCCCGGGCTGAGCAGCGGAGCGAGACCGGGCAGCACGACAGTAAGTCACCGGGGGAAGGAGAAACAGGGAGATCTAATGGTTCTTAGTGTTTTAGTCTCCAGTGTCTAATAAATTATAAAAACATTTCTCACTCTCCAAAGACTCCGAGCTCAGATTAAGGAAAATAAATAAGTTTCTGGTCTTTTATTTAGATTATTATGAAGTCTAAATGCTCCACATCACTGTTAAAGTTAAGTTTTAGTCCAATACTCGCTAATGTCACCGTATGTTTGATTTCCTCCGGTAAAAACCCACATAAACACTGATTTAAGCCGCGACAGGGAGAAAAGTCGAAACGTGACATACATGAGTAAGACTTGACTAAACCAAACTAAAATGTGTGACAAACCAGATTAGAAGAGGAAACCCAGACGGAGCAGGGCTAGAAGTGTGTTTCCTGAAGGTTTGAAGAAGAATCAAAGCGTAAGATGAATCTGAAATGTGAGAAGTGAAAAAGAGACAAAACTATGAACCAAAACCAGACTTTAACTGAAGCGCAGCTCATTTCTTTTATTATTTATTTAAGTCTTATTCACTGAGCGTAAAGTTGGACCGAGTCAAACTCACTCATTTGTAACAGTAAAGAGAGAAGCAGAAACCATAAACCAGGACTAAACCTGGACTAAAACAGGACTAAACCAGGACTAAACCAGGACTAAACCAGGACTAAAACAGGACTAAAGCAGGACTAAACCAGGACTAAAACAGGACTAAAGCAGGACTAAACCAGGACTAAAGCAGGACTAAAGCAGGACTAAACCAGGACTAAAGCAGGACTAAAGCAGGACTAAAACAGGACTAAAACAGGACTAAACCAGGTCTAAAGCAGGACTAAACCTGGACTAAAACTGGACTAAAACAGGACTAAACCAGGACTAAACCAGGACTAAACCAGGACTAAAACAGGACTAAAGCAGGACTAAAACAGGACTAAACCAGGTCTATAGCAGGACTAAAACAGGACTAATCCCGGGGCCGAGTCTGGACCGGGACTCTTCAGATCCAGTCCGGGTCAGAGACAGAAACACGCGGGGTTTTTACTCGTGCGTAAAGTTCACCGACGTTTGGAGCGCGCGTGTCCTCTGACTCTTGAGTCACTTTTTTTAACCTTTTTTTTTTGTCACGACGCGGTGTTTGGGTGGAGAATGTTCTGACGCTAAAATATTACAAGTTTAAAGACTCTGGTCCGTTTTATCATCTGAAAACGTGAAGCAGAAGAAACATCCAGAACAAACGCGATTATAAGACTCGTAAAGTGAGTTTATCTATCAATCAATCAATCAATCAATCAATCAATCAATCAGTCAGTCAGCTTTATTTACGTCGCGCTTTGAGAGAAACATAAAAAACAAACACCATCAGGTCGTGAGGTTGTAAAAGGAACAGAATTTTTAGACCAAATCTGGAGCAAAGACTCAGTTTATTTAAGAAAAGTTCCACGTGTCTGTGACTTTAAACTCCAAACGCGGCAGCAGTGATTGATCTGATGAAATGATTGATCAGATAAAGTGATTCTAATGATGATTCTAAATGACGTAATTAGTTTGATAAATGTGACTTTCTCCGGACGCGCCTCGTGACTCTGTCAAAGCGAAGAACCAGGATTTAGTGACACTGTGTTAGTTTGCAGCTGCAGAGGCTGTTTAGATTCATTAAATATTCACTGTGAACATCACACGTTCAGGACAGGTTCCTTTAATTGTGGTTAAGGTCCAAGAATACACACACTGTAAAAAAGGCCTTTCATAAAATAAGAAAACGTGTCTTATTTTAACGTAAAAAGTGACTAATCTCAGGTCAGTAGAACATGAGACTGACCTGGTGTTTGGAGCAGAAACTTTTTAATCAAATCTTTTCTTGATTCAAACAATTCTGACTTAAAACACAAACACATTTATTTAAATCAGTTTTATCTGTAGAGAAGAGAAATCAGGAGAGAATCTCTTGGGCTTTTTCAGTGAAAAAATCTTTTCAGATAAATATTCTTAATTCAAGTCATTTAAGTTATATTTTTACAGTTCGGCGGTTTAAACACAGATTTCTTTATTCTGTTTATTTCGGTTTTTAATTTTCTACTTTTACATTTGTATCTTTTTTCACAAAGTCAAACTAGAGGAAGTTTGTCCGTTAAAGACGCAGAAATAAGACGTAAGTTTAGAAAAGTGTATAAAAAGCAGGATTATGAGAAGAAATAACAAGTTGTTTCTTTACGGTTCTCACTTCAGTCACAAAAATAGTTTATTTATTTATTTATTTCTTTTGTGTTTATTTATGTTTATTCAGCAGAAGTCCCGCGGAGACTCAAAGCGACAAAAACAAAACTAAAAGTCACAGAATGTAACTTTAAAAAAAAAAAACGTTTTATCCAGAAAAACTCGAACATTTCTGTCACATTTTTATAAACTTAAGAACAGACTCTGCAGCTTTAATTTAACTCTTTTTATAAATAAACAACAAACTGCAACTGAAGAGAGAGTTTATCCGAGGCGCGGCGGGAGGTTTGGTTCGTGCGTAACAGGCGCGTGCCAAACGTAAAGATTTATCCAACTGAACGTGAAGCTTTTGTCTCGAGACGTTTAAATAAAAAACATAATTAAATCCAAACGTGACTCGCGCTCATGATAATTAGAACAAGTTTAAAAAGTCCGATTGAGAGAGAAAAATGTGAGGAATGTGACGAGCGCGCGCGCCGTGCGTCAGAGCGCGCGCCACGTGACGGACATTCATCTTCCACGAGTGACAAAGACGCGCGGGCGAGACTCAGAAACAGCCGTGAAATCAGACACGCGCGGGATTTAGAGCCGAGCCGGGCCGTGCGTAAAAGGCGCGTGCCGTTTTCTCTCCGTCCGCGTCAGAAGAACTGGTGCTTTTAGGCCAGAATGTTCGAGAGAAATCAGAGTTTGAGCTGGAAAAATGTCACGTTTTTATCTGTAAAGTTATATTTAGAAATAAAATAATAATATGAAGAAATAGTTTAAATAATGTTGGTTAAATGTGGTGCGTAAAAGGCGCGTGAAGAGTCTCCAGGACGTTTGGACGTTTCTCTGTTTAATCTAAATCTGTGGCTCTAGATTTTTTCTTTTATTACGTTATTTTTTTTTTATTATATTTTTCCTGAACTAAAAACCTAATTTATGTCTTAAAACACAAACACATTTATTTAAATCAGTTTTATCTGTAGAGAAGATCAATCAGGAGAAAACAAGTCACAGGATCTGGGTCATTAAAAGGTTATTATAATGAGTCTTTTTCATTTATTTATTGGGTTTCTTTGACAAGGACGGTGCACATGAATCAACATTGTTTTGTCTCGTGAATAAAAACTCTTAAACAGTATTTATATCAAAACTAAACGTGTAAAAATGAACAGATTCTGAGTCAAAGTGAAAAAGGAAAATGAGCCAAAGCGGCGTCGTAACTTTAACTCATTTAGTTTAGATTTATTATTATAACAGTTTCTCTTCTTTCTGTCACCCTCCCCCTCCTCCCCCTCTTCTCACTCTCTCTCCCCTCCCTCTCCCCTCTCTCTCTCTCTCTCTCTCTCTCTCTCTCTCTCTCTCTCTCTCTCTCTCTTTTCTCTCTGGTGTTTTTTTTCCAAACAAACTTTATCTCTTCAGTTTGTTTGGATTACTAAAGAGCTTCTCGTTTATTTCACTTTGTCACATTAACGCCGCGGGGAAAAACAACCCGGACTGAAGCTTTAACCAAACACAGACCGAGCCACAGCTCCGGGGCCAGAGGGACATTCCAGGGCTGCAACGTAAAGTCTAATCACACACATTTACATCCCCACAGATTATTATTATTATTCACATTATTATTATAGAATGTTTGGAGCCACGTTAAGTTTTCTTTTAAATCACTTTCCGTCGTTTTAATCCACATTTTTGTTCTAAAGTGACGTTAAAGTGACGTATTTCTTCACTCTGGCTCGTGACACTTTTATGTTTCCAGATTTAGAGGCGTTCCGAGGCGTTCCGGGCGCGTCCTGAGCGCGTCTCAGAAGCGGCGCGGCGCGGGGCGTAATAAATCAGTTTTAAATGTGTTTGACCTTTTCTGCGCGCGCGCGCGGCGGGTCACGTGTCACTGACTGAAGCACGCGCGCGCCTGTGTGTGGGTCTGTCCGTGGACCAAAGACACGAGGAGAAGAAGGTTTAGTTTAGTTTAAAGTAGAAAGATTAAAATGTACGTGCGCGTGCGTGCGTCAGGACGTTTACGCAGCGTCAGAAAAACCCTCACGTGTGTTTGAAGAAAGATTAAACTAAAAGAACGAACAGGATCATTAAAGAGTGTCAGGTCCAATGTGACAGAAGTGTGTTTTTTAGATAAACTAAGAAACAAAAACATTTAGAATAAAATAAATACTTTAATTTGTTTGGAGTGTTTGAAAATAGATTTATAAATTCTGAAAATAGTCTTTCTTCTTTTTCAATGTTTTGTATAAATTGAATTATTCTGCTCAAAGTGAACAGTTGTGTCTTTAGTCCAGATCAAACCAGAAACTTCTCTCATTTCCACAGAATCTCGTCTTTTTATTCTGCACACGTGAATGATTATCAAAGAGTTTTATGAAACTTATTAAAATGTCCCACAGATGAACCCAAATTTGATGTTTTTAATTTTATAGAGACATTTATTGAATCTGACTTTAGCTCGTTGCAAAAACAACTGATCTTAATCCTAATTCTGTTTCTACTTTTCTGATTTAATTTTGATGTTTCAAACGCTGCAGGTGAATAGGAAAACAAATACTGAGATTAGCACTATTTCAGGCCGTTTTTGTGTAAATATGACTTCAACCAAAACTCATGTTACTTTTACACTTTTTCATCTCGAGCAGTAAATACGACGTGACATAAAAACACAAAAAAAGACCTGAAATCTGCTCATCAGACGCTCTGTATGTGTCCTGGTAAATAAAGTGTTTCTCTTTTAAATGATTCGTCCATGAAGCGTGTGTCTGCAGCTCTGGTCTAAATGAATCTGAAATAAAATATGACCTCAATATTACAGAAACACTGCAAAAAATCTATTTCAGGGCAAGTCGAAATGGCTCGGTTCTGGGATTTCAATCGTAATTTTAGAGACATTTGCTAATTCTTTATTATTTTTCTTAGTTTCAAACTGTTTTAGACTTGTCTGAAGATATTATTTCTTAGTTTGACCCAGTTTCATTTGTCAGTGAGTTATTAAGAGCAGGGCTTCCAAAATAACTCACGACCCCCACAGCAAAATAAACGTATGTCTGTAATATTTTCAAGTGGAAAACCATTAAAATGCATTTGTTTTCGTATAATATTGCTTTAAATTATGAAAGTTCTGTCAAGTATGATGTGATACTTCCATTAAAAAAAACTGCTTCAAAACCAAGTCAAAAATGTTAAATTACATCATTAGGCTGAAGTCGACTATGTCCCATCGACCGATTAATCCACTAAACGACTAAAAGATCTTCAGCCCTATTGACCCTATTTTGTCCGCCCACTTGGCTTGGAAATGCACTTCCTGTTTAGCTCTGTTAAGGTAGCTAACGTGTTTGTTTGTCTGTCTTGTGGGGCAATTTTAATTAAATATAATGACAGTTAAAATAAACCCATCGGACTGAAGTCTACAGACTAAATGCAGCTAAACAGGAAGTGCACGTCCTAGAAAGTAGGCGGGACAAAATAGGGTCAATACATCATGAAACCCCCAGTTTTTGCGTCGCGACCCCACTTTGGGAACCACTGATTAAGAGCATTTTGTTTACCCCACTGACACCTTTATGTTCCTTTTCTGAACCAAACTGTGTCATAATGAGCTTTGAAACCAGCGATATATTCTACATTTGCAAATGTCTCCGTTTTAAATTCTGATTCTGAAAGTCATTTGAGTCAGGCTGGATTTATTTTTGTAGATTTGTCCCACTAATGATCCGACTTCTGTCACTCATCTTAGAGAAAAATAAAAGCCCAGGTCTGGACTGTTGTATCAGAAAAGCTGCAGAGATCGAAGTATTCTCCTCAAACACTTTTCTCTTCCTCTGTATCTGTTCTTCAAAGTGTCGTCCTGAGTGTGAGGCTAACCACTCTGCCGCACTAACGACTTTACCAAATGTTCATCGTGACGAGGCTTTAAGAGTGTCCAACGGTGACATAAGTGTGGAACATGTGAGAAATATGTCTCTAATAATAGTCGTTATAACAGTTATTACAGTTAAACCAGAGCCACAGAGCCAAACCAGACCAGACCCAGACTCGTAAAAGAGATTTAGAACTGATCTGATTGGATGAATGATGAGAGAGAGAAGGAAAGAAAGAAAGAGAGGGAGAGAGAGAAGAGAGGAGAGAGAGAGAAGAGAGACAAAGAGAGAGGGGAGAGAGAGAGAGAGAGGGGGGGGGAAGAGAGAGAGAGAGAGAGGAAGAGGGGGAGAGAGACAAAGAGAGAGAGAGAGAGGGAAGGGAGGGGAGGGAGAGAAGAAAGGGGGGATAAAAGAGAAGACATAGGATTTAGAGAGATTTGATTGGACGAAATATGAGAGAGAGGAGAAGGAGAGAAGAGAGGGAGGGAGAAGAGAGAGGAGGGGAGGAGAGGGGAAGAGAAAGAGGAGGAGGGATAAAAGAGAAGACATGGATTTAGAGAGATTCTGATTGGACGAAAATATGAGAGAGAGAAGGAAAGAAAGAAAGAGAGGGAGAAAGAGAAAGGAAAGGGGGGGAGGGAGAGAGAGAGGAATTGGGGAGAAAGGAAAAAAAACAGGAGGAGAGAGGGAGAGGGAGAAAAGAGCAAGAGAGGAGAAAGAAAACAGGGGATTTAAAGTGATTATGATTGGAAGAAATATGAGAGAGAGAGACAAAAGACAGAGAAAAGAGGGAGAGAGAGGGAGAGAAGAGAGAGAGAAAAAGAGGGGGGTTAAAGAGAGAGGCATGGGGAGAGATAAGAGAGAGGAAAGAGAAAGACAGACGGGGGATTCTGATAGGATGAAATATGAGAGAGAGAGAAGAGATGGAGTGAGGGAGAGAAGAAGAGAGAAAGAGATAGAGAGAAGATGGGGGGTATAGGAGAGAGGAGAAAGAGAAAAAGGGGGGTTTAGAGACATTCTGATTAGATGAAATATGAGAGAGAGAAGCGAGGAGAGATGGAGAAAGAGAAAGGAAATAAGAGGGGGGATAGAGAGGGATATAGAGAGAAAAAAGAGGAAGAGAGGGAGAGGAGGAATAAATGAGAGAGGAGAGAGAAGGAGGAAGAAAGAGAAAGAGGGAGGAAAAAGAGGAGAAAGAGAGACGGGGCATTTAGAGAGATTCTGATTGGGTGAAATGTGAGAGAAGAGAGAGGGAAGGAGGGGAGGGGGGTAAAAGAGAGGAAAGAGAAGAGGAAAAAAGAGACAGATTTAGAGAGATTCTGATTGGATGAAATATAAGAAGAGAGAGAGAAGAGAGAGAGGAAGGTGTGAGTATTCGTTCACTGACACTGAGTGACTGTGATAATCTCAATCTGTCTTTAATCTGTAATTTATCACATTTGTTTAAAACCTTTATAGAGACGTAGTTGCCAGGTCTGGTTGCTTTACAGCGACTTTGGGCTTGTGTTTGTGGAAAGTCACTTAGGTCGTGTTTCTTTAGGCTCCAGAGCAAACTCACTTCTGCTCAGGAATTATTCAGCTGCAAGACATTTTAACCTCAAACTACAAAATTACATGATATTGTCATGATGGTTTTCTCATCTTCTCATTGTATGTATGTGAGACAAAAAAAAAAAAAAAAAAGGTGCCCAGGCAGTAGTAGTCGCAGTAGAGACGGAATAGTCAGAATAGTTACTGTTATTTTTCACTGAGAGTTATGGACACAGTGTCTGTCGTTGTAAACTTGTTTTTTATGCAACCGTTGTTTTATTTATATCATTATTTTTACTGTGTGTGCATTGTACATATGTGAATGTGCATATACATAAATATTTGGTCACGTGATCGCAGTGTGCCTGGGATATTTTTCCAGACTTTTCTGTCCTAATACAGAATACATTAAATTCTGGTATATTTTTTATATTATTATTTAAAGGTGCATTGTGTAACTTTTGGCCAAAAAATAAACTTAAATAAAACCCTGTTTTATTCTAGCTTAGATGGATTTGTGACACTAAGTAAACAATAAAATGTCTGACTTTACTCTGAGCAGGTTTTTCAAAAAGTTACATGTCTGTAATAATAGTCGTTATAACAGTTATTACAGTTAAACCAGAGCCACAGAGCAAACCAGACCAGACCTGACTCGTAAAAGAGATTTAGAACTGATCTGATTGGATGAATGACGAGAGAAGATGAAGGAAAGAAAGAAAGAGAGAGAGAGGGAGAGGGAGAGAGAGAGGGAGGGAGAGAAGAGAGGGGGGATAAAAGAGAAGACATAGGATTTAGAGAGATTCTGATTGGACGAAATATGAGAGAGAGGAGAAGGAAAGAAAGAAAGAAAGAAAGAAAGAGAGGGAGAAAGAGAAAGGAAAGGAGGGGGAGGGGGAGAGAGAGGGAGAAAGAGGAATGGGGAGAAAGGAAAAAAAACAGGAGGAGAGAGGGAGAAAGAGCAAGAGAGGAGAAAGAGAAACAGGGGATTTAAAGTGATTATGATTGGATGAAATATGAGAGAGAGAGGCATGGGGAAGAGATAAGAGAGAGGAAGAGAAAGACAGATGGGGGATTCTGATAGGATGAAATATGAGAGAGAGAGAAGAAGAGATGGAGTGAGGGAGAGAAGAAGAGAGAAAGAGAAACTGGTGATTTAGAGAGATTCTGATTAGATGAAATATGAGAGAGAGAAGAGAGGAGAGATGGAGAAAGAGAAAGGAAATAAGAGGGGGGATAGAGAGGGATATAGAGAGAAAAAAGAGGAAGAGAGGGAGAGGAGAGAGAAGGAGGAAGAAAGAGAAAGAGGGAGGAAAAAGAGGAGAAAGAGAAACGGGGCATTTAGAGAGATTCTGATTGGGTGAAATGTGAGAGAGAGAGAGAAGGAGAGGGAGGGGAGAAAGAGAGAGAGAGAAGTAAAGAGAGAAAGGAAAAGAGAGGGGGACAGAGGGAGGGAGAAAGAGAGAGGAGATTTAGAGAGATTCTGACTGAAATGAAATGTGAGAGGAGAGAGAGAGGAAGGAGGGAGGGGGGAAAGAGAGAGGAAGAGAAGAGGAAAAAAGAGACGGATTTAGAGAGATTCTGATGGATGAATATAGAAAAAGAGAAGAGAGAGAGAAGGTGTGAGTGTTTGTTTCACTGACACTGAGTGACTGTTGATAATCTCAATCTGTCTTAATCTGTAATTTACCACATTTAATTTATTGTTTAAAAAACCCTATAGAGACGGAGTTGCCAGGTCTGTTGCTTTACAGCGACTTCGGGATTGTGTTTGTGGAAAGTCACTTCAGTCGTGTTTCTTTAGGCTTCAGAGCAACTCACTTCTGCTCAGGATTTCAGCTGCAAGACATTTTAACCCAAAACTATTACAAAATTACATGATATTGTCATGACGGTTTCTCATCTTCTCATTATGTATGTGAGACAAAAAAACAAACAAACAAACAAAATTCAAGACAATCAAGGGGCGGCTCAACAAACGTGACAACAATGTAAAAGAAAGTTGCCCAGGCAGTAGTAGTCGCATAGAGACGGAATAGTCAGAATAGTTACTGTTATTTTCACTGAGAGTTATTGACACAGTGTCTGTCGTTGTAAACTTGTTTTTTTATGCAGCTGTTGTTTTATTTATATCATTATTTTTACTGTGTGTGCATTGTACTTATGTGAATGTGCGTATACGTTATAAATATTTGGTCACGTGATCGCAGTGTGCCTGGAATATTTTTCCAGACTTTTCTGTCTAATACAGAATACATTAAAATTCTGGTATATTTTTTATATTATTATTTAAAGGTGCATCGTGTAACTTTTTGGCCAAAAAATAAACTAATAAAAACTGTTTTATCTAGCTTAGATGTATTTGTGACACTAAGTAAATAATACAATAAAAATGTCTGACTTTACTCTGAGCAGGTTTTCAAGGCAAAAAATATTTTGGTTTATTTCCATATAAAAGCTACTCCTTTGGCTACATTTTTCCCATTTTGGCATAAAACATTCATCACCAATATGAATGTTCTAAAGAATTTTATTGAATTGTGAAATTGACTTTTCACCTCCAGAAAGTTACACGGTGCAACTTTAAGATAAAATATTTCAAACAAAATTATAACTACAAAAATCTGATATTATCAAGTATTTTTTGTTGTTGTCATTTTTGTATCAAATCATAGTTTACCTGGTAATCATTATATGTATTACGTTAAAATTTTTTTTTTTTTTTTTTCACAAAATTCATGATAATATTATGTAATTCTGTTAATATTTTATTATAAAACACATGAAACAACTGAAAAACAATGAAGTTAAGATTGACAGCTTCTTCACTTTTAGACTTTTTCAGATTTGATCCACAGAAATATTCTCTTTAATGATTCAAATATAGACTTTCAGCTTATTCTCTGTTAAAATTGTTATTCGTGTTAAAAAATAATATTAAATATGTTTAAATCAGTAATACTCTTAATCTTGACACACATTGTTTAATTAATTGATTATTGTAGGGCTGAGATCACTTGTTTGCTTTCTAACATCTGGCAACCCTGTTCAAACGGAGAAACAAAGTGTCTGTTTCTGGGTAAATCTGCCTCGGAAACCCTGAGTTTGCCCAAGAAAGAATCATTGTTTTATTATCGATCACTCGTCCAAACGCTCTGACAGTAACAAATAACCTTTGGAATGTGTTTACGGAGATGTTTTCCTCGTGAATCAGCGTAATTCCCGAAGAGCAGCTCTTTGTAGAAACGTTCCCAGGAAAAGTGGAGTTTTGGGAAAGTCCCTAATTCACTGAGCTCCGGGATTCTGGGACCGAGCTGGAGCCGACGCCCAGAAAACCACAGAAGTGTCACAGAAATGAAAATACAAGAGTGTGACAGCGAGACGGGGGCGAGGACGGAGTCTGACCCAGGGACGGAGCTCTGTCTGTGGGTAAAGCTTCACACGGTGTCCCTCTGGAAGTCTGAACCCAGGGACGGAGCTCTGTCTGCGGGGAAGCTTCACACAGTGTGCTGGAGAAGTCTGAACCCAGGGACGGAGCTCTGTCTGCGGATAAGCTTCACAGTGTCCTTGGAGAAGTCTGAACCCATCGACAGAGCTCTGTCTGCGGGTAAAGCTTCACACAGTGTCCCTGGAGCAGCTGGAAGTCTGAACCCAGGGACGGAGCTCTGTCTCGGGGTAAAGCTTCACACAGTGTCCCTGGAGAAGTCTGAACCCAGGGACGGAGCTCTGTCTGTGGGTAAGCTTCACCGGTGTCCCTGGAAGTTGAACCCAGGGACGGAGCTCTGTCTGCGGGGAAAGCTTCAACAGTGTCCCTGGAGAAGTCTGAACCCAGGGACGGAGCTCTGTCTGCGGATAAAGTTCACACAGTGTCCTTGGAGAAGTCTGAACCCATCGACAGAGCTCTGTTGCCGGGTAAAAGCTTCACACAGTGTCCCTGGAGCAGCTGGAAGTCTGAACCCAGGGACGGAGCTCTGTCTCTGGGTAAAGCTTCACACAGTGTCCCTGGAGAAGTCTGAACCCAGGGACGGAGCTTGTCTGCGGGTAAGCTTCACACAGTGTCCCTGGAGAAGTCTGACCCATCGACGGAGCTCTGTCTGCGGATAAGCTTCACCGGTGTCCCTCTGGAAGTCTGAACCCAGGACGGAGCTCTGTCTGCGGATAAAGCTTCACACGTGTCCTTGGAGAAGTCTGACCATCGACGGAGCTCTGTCTGCGGGTAAAGCTTCACACGGTGTCCTTGGAGAAGTCTGACCCCATCGACGGAGCTCTGTCTGCGGGTAAAGGCTTCACAGCAGTGTCCGTGGAGCAGCTGGAAGTCTGAACCCAGGGACGGAGCTCTGTCTGTGGGGAAAGATTCACACAGTGTCCTTGAAGTTGAACCCAGGGACGGGCTTGTCTGTGGGTAAGCTTCACACAAGTCCTCTGGAGTCTGACCCAGGGACGAAGCTCTGTCTGGGGAAGTTCACAGTGTCCTGAGAAGTTGAACCAGGGACGGAGCTTGTTGTGGGTACTTACTGAACCAGGGACAAAGCTCTGTCTATTTTCAAAATACAAATAAATGTAAAAAAAAAAAAAAACTAAGGGTGGAAGACTGAGGTACATCACAGTCAGATTTTACCCAGAGACGAAGTACCTTTCCTGGCCAAACTCTGACATTGCCCTGTGGGTTTAGGTTCTAGCTGACGATTACAAATTCTCTTCAATTTATATTTCAACCATTTATAAGTGTTTATTTGACAAATGCAGTATATAAAAATAAAAAAAAATCAGTTTAAAGTCGTGGGGGAGTCAGATTTGACCCAGAGACGAAGCTCTTTTCCTGGGCACAAATTCTGACTAGACCCTGACTTTGGACGTTTATTTCCAATTGAAATTATATCAAATCATCTTAATTTGACATTAGTCTAATATTTAATAATTTAATAATAAATTTAATATAAAAAAAATGTGGTTGGAAGTTTGAGGGAACTTCTGTCAGATTTGACCCACAAATTGAACACTTTTCCTGGGCACAAACTCTGGCATTGCCCTCGACTCTGGAAGTTTTGATTTCAACCGGATTTTATCAACTTACATTTTACTTTGCGGCAGTATACTAACTAAAAATAAACTAAATCCTATTCATTTGGAGAAAAAAAAATTGAACTGGAGGTCTGAGGGGAGCCTCTGTCAGTTTTTACCCAGAGACGAAGCACTTTTCCTGGGAACAATTCTGAAGTTGCTCTTGGTGTTTGGGCTCCAACTGGATATGAGCGAACTTTCTTCTTTTAATAGTAATCCACTGTAAACTGTTATTTATTTTGAGTTTTGACATGAAAATATTAAAAATGAGGCTGGAGGTTTGAGGGGAGCCAGAGTCAGACTTTACCCACAGACGAAGCTCTTTTCCTGGGCACAAACTCTGACAGGGCCCCTGACTCTGGAAGATTTAGTTCCATTTAGAACTGTATCAAAATAACTTCACTTGAGGTTAAACTAATGTATATAAAAATAAATAAATAAATAAATAAAACTAAATGTGATTGGTAGTCTGAGGAGAAACCACAATCAGATTTTACCACATTTGAACACTTTTTCTGGACACAAACGCTGAAAGTGCCCTTGATTGTGAACGTTTGGACCGGATTGGACATTTTTTTTTAATCTGAGTGCATTATGGGTAAAAATTGATAGATTCTAAATATTTTTTAAAAATTATAAATACTAAAAACAAGCCTGTAGGTCGAGGGGAACCTCTGCCAGATTTTACCCCCAAAAAAGCACTTTTCTTGGGAACACATTCTGGATATTGCCCTTTGGACATCACCCAGAGAAAACTCTCTACATTTGATAATAATTTATTCTAAGCTATTATTTATTTAGAATATTGACATATAAAATGTGAAATTTTGTTGGAGATTTGAAGGAGTGAGAGTCAGATTTTTTACCCACAAATAAAGTACTTTTCCTGGGCACAAACGCGGACAGGGCCCCTGACTGTGGACGTTTTAGTTCAAATTAAAATTCTTCAAAAATTTTTCACTTCAGGTTATTCTAATGTTTGAAAACACAGAATATTTAGAAAGACAAATATATAAATTGTGATCAGAAGTCTGAGCGGAGCCACAATTAATTTGACCCACAAATGAAGCACTTTTCCTGGGCACAAAAGCTGACATTGCCCTTGAGTGTGGAAGTGTTTCAACCAAATTTTACAAAATTCTTTTATCTGGGGCCATTGTTTTAACAAAAAAAAAAAAAGATAATTATAATTAAATTAGAGAATATAAAAAGTGAAAATGAGTCTGGAGGTTTGACAGCTTCTGCCAGGTTTTACCCCAAAACGAAGCACTTTTCTGGGGTAAAACTCTGACGATATGAGACAACTTGATATTAGCAAACTCTCTTTCTTTGATAATTATCTAACTGTAAATTATTGTTTAATTTGAGTATTGACAAAAAAGTAAAATTATGTTTTAGATCTGAGGGAAAGTTTCAGATTTTATTCATAAATAAAGCAGTTTTTCTGGGCACAACACTTCTTTTAGTTCAAGTTAGAATTGTATCAAATTATCTTTTTTTTAGGCTATTCTAATATTTAAAAAAAAAAAAAAAATAACCTGTGGTTTGAAGTCTGAGGAGCGCCACAGTTGAATTTTACCCACAAATGAAGCATTATTCATGGAAACAAAAGCTTGCATTGCCTATAACTGTGGAAATTTCGGTCCAACTGGATATTAGCAACTTCCATTTTACTTGGCTTCAATTTACTAGCTAAAATTAAACAAATTACTATTCATTTTAAGAAGAATAAAAATAAAAATGAGGTGGAAGTCTGATGGGAGCAAGAGTCAGATTTTACCCAGAGACGGAGAACTTTTCCTGGGCACAAACGCTGACATGGCCCCTGATTCTAAAAGCTTTTTTTTTCAAACAGAATTAAATCAAATTATTTTCATTTGTGGTGAGACCAATATCGTATAGCTAATAATATTTAGAAATATATAAATTTAAATTAAGGCTGGAGGTTGAGGGGAGCCAGAGTCAGACTTTACCCAGAACAAAGCTCTTTTCCTGGGCACCAATTCTGGCAGCGTCGCTGATTCTGGAAGTTTTAGTTTCAAACACAATTTAATCAAATTATTTTCATTTAAGTTAACTAAAATATAAAAACTATATTTAGAAATAAAAATGTAAATTAAGTCTGGAAGTCTGGGGGGAGCCTCGATCAGATTTTACCCAGAGACGAAGCTCTTTTCCTGGACTCAAACGCTGACAGGGCCCCCGATTCTGGAAGCTTTAGTTTCAAACAGAATGCAATTAAATCTTTTCATTTGAAGTTAAACTAATATATAAGAACTATATTTAGAAAAATAAGAATGTAAATGAAGGCTGGAGGTTTGAGGGGAGCCAGAGTCAGACTTTACCCACAGACGAAGCTCTTTTCCTGGGCACACTCTGGCACACACTCCCCGCTCCTCCGTCACACTTAAACTCGACTAAAACCAGATTCAAATGATTAAAGTGTAAAAGGTTTGACACTTTGAACCAGACTCGGTGATTACAGCCTCTTTCTGTGGATTCTCGGTTGATTCTGGTGTGTTTTTGTGGAGTCGTTTTGGGCGGAGGTGAAGCTTGTTGGGTAATTAGTGCTAAATGAAGACAGACACATGGTTTTTCTCACAAACGCAAAAGAAAAAAAAAACATCTCCGACAAACCTCCAGGAGCCGAGGGGGAGGCGGCGCAGGCTGTGCCCAGGAGCAGAGCACTGTTCCTGGGTAAACACTTACGGCACAGCAGGGGCAAAGCATTAACTGTATAAGCAAACATTAGAGTTGGAGAATATATCAAATTTTAGATAATATTGTGAATGTTGTTTTAGAGACATGGTAAAATTGACTATCACGTGTATTGTTTATAATAAAAATAGTTATGGCAAAAACGTAAATCCAGTCTGTTCAAAGCCTGCTAGTGTTTTGTAGCTTTTTCAAATTAAAACAAATTAAATATCACACTAGGAATTGCATGTGATATGTTCAGATTTTTTTCAATATTTCCAGTTGAAAAAAAGAAAATATAGCTGCTTATGAACATGTCCTGAGTAAAAGTCCATACTTTGATTTACCCAGAGCTTCTCTCAAACTTTACCCAGAAACAAAGCACTGTTCCTGGGTAAACTCTGCCACAAACTCCCCTCGACTCCTGGAGCTCTACCTGCTCAAATGACTACTTTATTAAAACTACTGTATTATATCTAATTTGGAAGAATAAACTAAATGATTTTGTAGTGACTTAGATGTATGTGAGGAGTTTGAATATGAACAGGAGAGAATTTGATCGGAGGCAAAACTACAGAACCTCATCGTCACAAAGAGTCCAGGCGTTTGTTCAAGCTCCAATGAGTTCAGAGACAGATTGTTTGAATTTTAGAAGATTTTAGTCAAAGTGAGTTTTCAGAAAAAAGGACCGGATGGTGAGGGATGAAAACCATCAGACTGAGAGAGACCAGGGCCAGACTTTTGGACTTCAGAGTTAAACTAGAGCTGTTCAAGATAAAGCATCTCCCAAATACTTGAAAATATACAGTTTTTGTTTGATACTAATTAAACCTGAATCAGTCTTAGTGTCTAAACTTCTAGTTCTGTCAGTGTCCAGATGTATTTTGTGTTTTATTTTATGATATTTATTTATTTATTTATTCATTTATTTAATGATAATGTAGTGATTTTACAGTGATTTTTTTAGCCAGAGACTAAGCTCTTTTTCTGGACTCAAACGCTGACAAGGCCCCTGACTGTGGACGTTTAGTTCCAATTACAATTCTGTCAAATTAACTTGAAGTTAATATATAAAAAACTGTTAATATTAAGAAAACTAAAAACATAAAATCAGGCTGGACGTTTTGGGGAGCCTCGATCAGATTTTACCCAGAGACAGAGCACTTTTCCTGGGCACAAACGCTGACAGAGCTCCTGAGTGTGGACGTTTAGTTCCAATTAAAAATGTATTTAATTAACTTCACTTGAGGTTAACTTGAGGTAATATATAAATAAAACTGCTAATATTAAGAAAACTAAAAACATAAAGTTAGTCTGGAAGTCTGAGGGGAGTCTTGATCAGATTTTACCCAGAGACAAAGCACTCCTCCTGGGCACAAACTCTGACATGACAGGGCCCCTGATTCTGGAAGCTTTAATTTCAGACAGAAATAAATCAAATCATTTTCATTTGAGATTAATCTAATATATATAAACTATTAATAATTAGAAATATATAAATGGAAGTTTTAGTTTCAAGCAGAATTCAATCAAAATCTTTTCATTTGAGGTTAAACTAATATATAAAAAACTATATTTGGAAAAGTAAAAATGTAAATTGAGGCTGAAGGTTTGAGGGGAGCCAGAGTCAGACTTTACCCAGAGATGAAGCACTTTTTCTGGGCACAAACGCTGACATGGCCCCTGATTCTCGAAGCTTTAGTTTCAAACATAATTAAATCAAATTATTTTCATGTGAAGTTAGAACAACTCATTAGCGCTATTAATATAAGAAATATATAAATGTAAATTGAGGCTGGAGGTTTAAGGGAGCCAGAGTCAGATTTTACCCAGAGACAGTGCACTTTTCCTGGACTCAAACGCAGAAAGGGCTCCAGATTCTGGAAGCTTTAGTTTCAAGTAGAAAAAAATAAATACATTTGAGGTTAAACTAATACATATAAACTATTAATATTAGAAATATAAAAATGTAAATTGAGGCTTAAGGTTTGAGGGGAGCCAGAGTCAGACTTTACCCACGACGAAGCACTTTTCCTGGGCACAAACGCTGACAAGGCCCCTGACTGTGGATATTTAGTTCCAATTACAATTCTATCAAATTAACTTCATTTGAAGTTAACTTGAGTTAATACATAAAAAACATAAAAACCTGTTAATATTTAGAAAACTAAAACAGAAAATCAGGCTGGACGTTTTGGGGAGCCTCGATCAGACTTTACCCAGAGACGAAGCACTTTTCCTGGGCACAAACGCTGACATGGCCCCTGATTCTGGAACCTTTAGTTTCAAATATAAATAAATTAAATAATTTTCATTTGAGGTGAGACCAATATATTAGAGCTATTAATATTTAGAAATATCTAAATGTAAATTGAGGCTGGAGGTTTGAGGGGAGCCAGAGTCAGACTTTACCCACAGACAGAGCTCTTTTCTTGGGCACAAACGCTGACAGGGCCCCTGATTCTGGAACCTTTAGTTTCAAACTGAATTAAATCAAATTATTTTCATAATGTAGTATTCTACACTGATGAAGCTGATCTAATGATGAATCTTGAATATTTCATGTGACCCCAAATAAAAAAACAATACTTTCTGTTTTGTATTAAGACTTATAAAATACATTTTTAGCCAAATGAAGGTTGAAATATGGTGTCGTAAATCCTATAGAATTTTTACAAAATTGCTATAAATTGCCAGCTTTTTTTACATTTTGTTTTAGTAGTTCTATAAACGTGTGTTTTATGTGTAAAAACATGTGTTTTATATGAATTGTAGTCCATATAGTGGTCCTGCTGTTCGTCCAGGAGTCATCCATAATAGAAAGGCTTCAAAGTTTTCATCTGGACAGCGTTTTTAAAGATCGAGACGGTTCGACTCTCATCCAAAAGCCATTTTCAACCAGATTAAGAGTGTCTCGATCCTCGCTGTCCAGATGACAACTTTCTACTAAAGTCCTGTTATTTATTACAATGATCAAAAAACACTTATGAATATTTGTTTTAGTTTACAATGGTGGTTTTGTTGCGGTGTCTCCAGCCCAGAGGTCACTATTAACCAAAAAAATCTGGCCCTGGAGAAGATAAAGTTGAGCCCAGGTTTACACTGCAGAACATTCGTCTGAACAGCTGAAAGGTTCACAGCGGGAGTGTTGACTTTAGCCTTAAACTGAGCGAAACTGAATAAATAAAAGCAAACAGAGCTTTAAAAACAGCAGGATTCTCAAACAGAGAGTAAACTTAAACAAAACAGACTGATTATTATTATTACGGCTTTATTATGAACAAATACGGGACGGTTTAGTGAAGGAACTAATGACCCTTTAACAGTAATCTTCCACAGAATCTTATTTAAATGTGTCAGTCATTCTTTTACATCAAACAGCGACACATTTTCAGCCTGATAAAGGTTAAATGAGGCTTAAACTGTTGAAGTCAGTTTCCTGCTTTGACTGTTTGTTACATGTTTTACAAAACTTATTAAACTTTAAATATCAAGATCCTCAGGTTAATCAGCTTGTGAAAATTATAAACAAGACAGTTGGACTTTAGTGCCGTAAATAAAAATATAATATTTGTTTTGACACATAATGTTTAGCTGTTAAGAAACTGTTAACTTTCTCTCTTTGGTCCTGGCTTGTGATTGGACGGTTCATGTTCTGTCCTGCTCTGTGATTCGTTCTGGTCTTGACCTGTGTTTCGTGTGATTGGATAGTCCATGTCCTCATCCTGCCTAGCCTGTGATTGGTTCATGTCCTGATCCTGGCGTGTGATTGGCCGGTTCCTCGACAGCCGCTGTAATAATTTTGACAAACGATTTTGACGAAAAGGAAATGGGAAAATGGACGACTTCCTTCATTTGAAACGACAACAAAAACACGGAATGTTTTTAGAGCCACTCGCCCGGGTTCTGTTACTCACACTTCACACACTAATGCTACACACACTAATGCTACACACACTAATGCTACACACACTAATGCTACACACACTCCACACACTGAACCTTTACACGCACTAATGTTTTCTCTGTTTAATGCGTTTGCCGTGCGTTTCCTCAAACCTAATACTCACCTGACAGTTCTCGTGTTTGTCTAAGTCGGACTTACTTTGCTCTGACAGTTTCCGTGTTAAATATTTATTATTTTTTTGTTCCAGACTTTGTAGCTTTGTCTCTAATCATAAGTGAGAACAAGCTCTGCACTGAAGAAAAAGCCTGAGTGTTCTTTGAATTTCACCCAGAATACATTTAGAGACTAAAAATACAATGGTGGTATTATGTGACGTGTGCTAATATGTGACCTCTTCAGCTCTTCAAACTCGCCTGTGAAAAAGAGATAAAGAGATCTCGATGGCTGTTCAATAACAAAAACAGAGAGAGATCATATTTATAATGGAGACTATGAAGGATTTATCATAGTTTTACTTGAGTAAATGTTAGTTATAAAGAATGACTGGACAGTTGGTTTTCTGGTCTGTGCATGTGATTGGTTTTGTCTTGGTTCTGGCGTGTGATTGGACAGTTCATCTCCTAGTCCTGGCGTGTGATTGGACAGTTCATCTCCTAGTCCTGACGTGTGATTGGACAGTTCATCTCCTAGTCCTGGCGGTGTGATTGGACAGTTCATCTCCTAGTCTGACGTGTGATTGGATGATTTATGTCCTGGTTGTGTCTTGCGATTGGAGAAATCAAGATTTCATCTTTGTTATTTCACCGCCGTTTGTGGCTTTTGCACAGTTTGGTTGCCAAGTCCTTCCTTTAAAACAGAATATCTAAAAAATATCTCTTTTTAGTTACTCACGTTTGTATTACAACAGTAAATTTACTTTAAAAGGAACCCCGAGAATTTTTAAATGTTTGTTTTCGAGTTTTCCTTATATCATCAAAATATAAATACACACGAAAATAATCTGAAAATCTACCGTTTATTAAACTTTTAAGAAATATATTTTCACGGAAGAGCCATCATTGTTTACAACACAGTGCATTATGGGTGCATATGACGTCGAATCGTGTAACTACGAGGAAGTTATGAAAGCTTAAAATTCTCCTTGTTCCTCCGAGACCAAATCACAACCAAAAGCCACACAATGTACCATTTTACAAAAATATGACGCTCCTGTTAACCAGACGAAACACTACTGACGCTCCTGTTAACCAGACGAAACACTACTGACGCTCCTGTTAACCAGACGAAACACTACTGACGCTCCCTGTTAACCAGACGAAACACTACTGACGCTCCTGTTAACAGACGAAACACTACTGACGCTCCTGTTAACCAGACGAAACACTACTGACGCTCCTGTTAACCAGATCACGGTGCGTCTCACGACTGGACGCTCACTGCGCCAGTGCGCCACACGATTCTACGTTCATCACCTCAAGATGGCGGCGCCCGTAATATCAGGAAGTTGTTGTAAACATAACAATTTTACATCAAACGGCGAATATTGTTTACTTTAAGTTCTACTTTTTAGTAAGTATACCTACGCAAAGTATTTTGGATCTATTTATGTAAATATTCGGGTTCCTTTTAAAAAAAATTAATTTCAGCTGCAAACATCTAAGTGAAGTATTATTGGTCTAGAGCAGTGGTTCCCAAAGTGGGGGTCGCGAGATGATTTCAAAATGTATATTTACAATTATGACTTGGGATTTATTCGATTTGGGGGGGATTGGGGTCAAATATAGCAATATTTTATCAAAATAAACACAATTAAGCCTAATTTAAATGGTTTCGTAACTTTAAATGAATACAAAAGTATATAATTTTTGCTGTGGGGGTCGCGCGTTGGTTGGACGGTAATTTTGGGGGTCCCGGGCTGAAAGTTTGGGAACCCCTGGTCTAGAGCACATGTCAAACACAAGGCCCGGGGGCCAGATGCGACCCTCCTCCTCATTTCATGCGACCCCCAGGGTCTTATAAAGTTTACTTTAATTTTATATTATTGCCAGGATCTTGGTATCTTAACCTAATGAAATTATTTTTCTAAAACCTAAAGAGAGAGTCATTTTTCAGACTAATGCAGATGTATAATCAGCAATAAATATACAATAACCAAATACAACTATTATTTTGTCATATGTCAAAAATTATTAAAGTTAATGTGGCCCTTTGTCAATATGAATTCGACACCCCTGGTCTAGAGAATGTAGTGAACCCAACCTATGACCTATTTGTGAGTCCTTTTTAGTCGCAGTTAGACTTTTTGCTGCTGGAGGTGTGAGGGGCTGTTGGTGCAGACTTTACCCAGGATCGCTGCTCTGTTTCTGGCTCCTGCTGCTGGAGGTGTGAGGGTCTAATCGTTCAGACTTTACCCAGGATCGCTGCTCTGTTTCTGGACTCCTGCTGCTGGAGGTGCGAGGGGCTGATCATTCAGACTTTACCCAGGATCACTGCTCTGTGTCTGGGCTCCTGCTGCTGGAGGTGTGAGGGGCTGATTGTTCAGACTTTACCCAGGATCGCTGCTCTGTTTCTGGCTCCTGCTGCTGGAGGTGTGAGGGGCTGTTGGTGCAGACTTTACCCAGGATCACTGCTCTGTTTCTGGCTCCTGCTGCTGGAGGTGTGAGAGGCTGATCGTTCAGACTTTACCCAGGATTGCTGCTCTGTTTCTGGCTCCTGCTGCTGAAGGTGTGAGGGGCTGTTGGTGCAGACTTTACCCAGGATCGCTGCTCTGTTTCTGGGCTCCTTCTGCTGGAGGTGTGAGGGCTGTTGCTGCAGACTTTACCCAGGATCGCTGCTCTGTCTCTGGGCTCCTGCTGCTGGAGGTGTGAGGGGCTGTTGGTCAGACTTTACCCAGGATCGCTGCTCTGTTTCTGGCTCCTGCTGCTGGAGGTGTGAGGGGCTGATCGTTCAGACTTTACCCAGGATTTCTGCTCTGTTTCTGGCTCCTGCTGCTGGAGGTGTGAGGGGCTGTTGGTTTAGACTTTACCCAAGATCGCTGCTCTGTTTCTGGCTCCTGCTGCTGGAGGTGTGAGGGGCTGTTGGTGCAGACTTTACCCAGGATCGCTGCTCTGTTTCTGGCTCCTGCTGCTGGAGGTGTGAGGGGCTGTTGGTGCAGATTTACCCAGGATCGCTGCTCTGTTTCTGGCTCCTGCTGCTGGAGGTGTGAGGGGCTGTTGGTGCAGATTTTACCCAGGATCGCTGCTCTGTTTCTGGCTCCTGCTGCTGGAGGTGTGAGGGGCTGTTGGTGCAGACTTTACCCAGGATCGCTGCTCTGTTTCTGGGCTTCAGTCTCACACATTTCCCCTCGGACACGTTGCCTCTTTGCAGCTCGTGTTTGCTTTGATTTATTGCCAGGATTATAATCTGTCATAATTTCTCACGGATCAGCGGCTGCTCTCTGCGGTCGGCTCAAACTGGAGAAAGAAAAACTAATGTTATGTTTGAACGGGTTTGACTGAGCGGCAGCAGCAGATCAATTAAACTTTACTATGTTTGTGGACTAAACACATTTAAATCTTTTCACAAACTTATCCTCTTAGAGCAGATGTTTCCAAGCTTTTCAGATCCAAAAATAACCATGCAACTGACTCCTCTTCAGCAAAATAAAATAGACTTTTGCTGATTAAAGATGCCACTTAAGCAAAATGATAAAATGTGCAATAAAAAGACATTGTAGGGTGTGAAGGAAGAAAAACAAATATGTCTTTGTCTCTGTCTTGTCTCTTTCACGGGCAATGTGTGTCTCTCTCTTTTGTCTCTTTTTCCAGATGAACATGTTTCTTTCTCTCTTTTCCAGATGAACAGATGAACACGGAGGAGAAGAAGAAGAGGAAACAGCGTCGGAACAGAACCACCTTTAACTCCAGTCAGCTCCAGGCTTTGGAGCGAGTCTTTGAGAGAACTCACTATCCTGACGCTTTTGTGAGAGAAGATCTGGCCCGAAGAGTTAACCTGACTGAAGCCCGAGTCCAGGTGAGTCCAAGACCTGCTCCAGGGTCCGAGACCTGCTCTACAGAGTTAGTTTTGTTGACGAAACTATGACGAAAGTTTTTCGTCAACCAAGGTTTTTTACAGACGAAAACTAAATAAAAATTACATCATAATGACCAAAAGATGACAGTAAAGGCCGACACTTAACAAAATATGACCAAAGAAAGTCAGGAGAGGAAGAAAGTTAGCAGTCTAGATTAGTGGTTCCCAAAGGGTTAGTGCTAGATAGTCAGTTGCCGAAGGGACAGAAGTGAGCTGGTTGCCATGGTAATAAGTTTATTTCTGTTGCTAAACGGTCCTAAAATGTTATATTTTGTATCTTAACCTTTACCCAAACCTTTTTCCTAACCTTAACCATCACCCTAACCCTTCTCCTAAACTTAACATCATCCCTCCAGACCTGATTGTCTAGTATTAACCTTCCCAAAGTGGGGTCAGGACCCCTCATGGGGTCACTAAGCAATATCTGGGGGTCGCGAGATAATTTCTAAATGCATTTTTACAAATATGAATTGTGGGTCCCGGGCTGAAAAGTTTGGGAACCCCTGCTCTAGATCATCAGGCATGAGCTGTGATTTATTTTATAATGTTTTATTTTATTATATTGTACGTGTATGTTTCGTGGTAGATCTACATGATCTGAGTGAACATCCGGGCCTTAGGGGACTCCTCATACAAGTTTGGTGCCTCTGGTGTTGTTGACCTTGTTCACAGCTGATCACAAATGTTCTTCTCTGATTGGCTCTCATCCTTACTCCTGCGTTCTGATTGGCTCTGGTCTTCAGTCTCTAGAGGTTCTTATCTCTCTCTCTGTAATGTTCTGCTCTGATTGCCTCTTCTCATCCCTCCTGCGCTCTGATTGGCTCTCCTGCTCAGTCTTGTGCTGTGATTGGCTCTCCTCTTTACTCCTGCGCTCTGATTGGCTCTCCTGCTCAGTCTTGTGCTGTGATTGGCTCTCCTCTTTACTCCTGCGCTCTGATTGGCTCTCCTGCTCAGTCTTGTGCTGTGATTGGCTCACGTCTTTACTCCTGCACTGTAATTGGCTCTCCTCCTCTTTCCTGCGCTGTGATAGGCTCTCGTCTTCAGTCTCTGGAGGTTCTTATCTCTGTCTCTGTAATAATCAGCCTCATTAGTCACTTTAGATCTAATCTAGACTCAGATCAGAACCACATGTGAGTCTGGAGCTGGTTTAACTCAGCGTGGTTAGCAGAGTGGTTAGCCTCTGGAGGTCGCTGGTTCTATTCCCAAACTGAACATTAAACTAGACTCAAGCAAACTGAACCTAAAGCTAAACTTAAACAGAACCAAAGGAGCTGTCACTATGTTGAATGTTTCCTCGTCTAAAACAAACCATAGTTGTGTTTTCTTTCATCCACAAATGTCAGAGTAATCCTGCTGTCTCCGTCTGCAAAACTCAAAAGGCTTGTTCCACCTTGTGATGTCATCATGTGGTAGTTTTCAAGTTAGCTTTAGGTAAACTGATTTATGATACAGGTACAGTTGTACATGTGTCACATCTGCACCGCTCCACAGTGACACAAACAGAAACACCTCATATTTTAACTTTAAATGTCCCAAACACAGAACAGACTCGTGGTTCAGAGTAAAATAGTTAGTGCTTCTTAGTGGAACAATGTGTTATTACCATCATACTTTCTTGTTTATTGATTGTTTATTCATAAAAGTCAATTATTCTATTCACAATTTGAATAATCCTGATTTCAATTATGATTTAAATAATTATGGTTATTGTTTTGATTATTATCGAGCAGCTCTAGTCTAAGGACATGTTTGACCAATCACTGTTTCTTATTTTCTATTTTACTTTTTGACCAATGAATGTCTATGGTTTTATTTTCTAACACTGATGTTTGCTAAAGTAACAATCCCAAAGGTGAACTGTTGAGTCTGTAAAAGGATGTAATCTTGTCTAAATAATCCTCGTGCTCCAGGTAAAAGGGCAATAATGAAAGATAACGTGCAGTTGTGCTGTTGAAATAGAATAGTCGTCTGCTAAAATATTATAAAGACAGAACCAAAAAGTGTCTGAACATTATTTTACAACACGCAGACGACTGTCCTGTTCTTCCCAGTTGAAGTTACTTTCTCCAAAGAGCACCTGTCCTGCAGTGGAATCACTTGAACCCACACAGCGCGTATGTACAGAAGTTAGATATTTTGAACGTACGCAAGCCAACTGAAGTTCTGTGCACAGAGACAATTGTGCCTCGTAGAAAGTGAAGTGAAACTTAAAGTGCTGCACGTGAAGGGAACAGTTTACAGATCTGAACAGACTGTAAATGAGTTTGAAAATAGAAAATAACAACAATAAAAAGTGAACAATAATTAACATTTTAAAAGAATCCAAAAAGAATGGTTAAAGTCTTGAAAAAACTACACCAGCTCAAGCTCCAGTAACTTAAGATGGAAGTGTTGTCTTTTTGCTTTGAAGTTTCTCCTTTTGCTCAGTCCAGATTCTTTACAAATATCTCCACTAGTTTCTATTAAAATGAACCACAATCAAGCAGCTGAAACAAGATGGAAACATTACACTGCAAAAAAATGGATTTCAAGACAAGTTAAAGCTGCTTGATTCAGGGATTTAAACCTAATTTCCATCATTTTGACAAATTTAGCCTCAGTTATTGTAGTTACAGATTATGTTCCTTGTTTCAAAGAGTTTTGAACTGATTTAAGACATTAATTCTTACAGAGGGATTTTCAGTCGACGTGACTTTCCTCTACTGTTCATGCTCCTGCAGAAAGAGCCTCTGTCCATCTGCTTAGCTGGGGAAACAGTCTGCTCTCAGCTGTTTGGATCAGGTCTGAACCAGGTCTGAACCAGGTCTGAACCGGTCTGAACCAGGTCTGAACCAGGTCTGGATCAGGTCTGAACTGGTCTGAACCAATTCAATTTTCAATTCAATTTCAATTCAATTTATTTGTACAGCCCAAAATCACAACAGCAGTTATCTCAGCGGACTTTACAAGATGTTGATTTAGCAAACAAGATTTGTCAGAAAATCAAACAGTGAAACATTTGGTCAATGTCAACAGAAACAATGTAAAATTAGAAACAATCATTATTAGGAAATGCAGGCAGATTGTTACAACAACAAAGTGACAAGTAAAATTTGTCCCAGAGCATCCCCTGTCCTTAGACCTCCTTCTCGGCAAGGAAAAACTCAAAAAACCCCATTGGGGGAAAAAGAGAAACCTGGAGGAGAACCACAGTGAAAGAGGGATCCATCCCATGGACGGACAGGCTATAGATGTGACCAGGTCTGGATCAGGTCTGAACCGGTCTGACAGACTGAATGTGACTTTTAAGGGTCGTAGGTGGAGTTTCATTCACAAATGTTGATTTAGCAGCAGAACTTTAGTTTTCTCACAGATAAACTCTTGTATCACTGACAACAGAGCTTCAAACACTTGTCACTGTTTGTGTCTGTGATTGGCTCTTTCTGCATCGCCCCAGGTTGAGAAACAAAAAATCCCTGTATTTCAAGCCAAATTATTTAACACTGAGTTAAGAAAACAGTTCTTATCTCATTGGCAGAGCTTTGTTCTTATTTTAAGACAAATTCTCTTTAACCAGTTAAAACCATCTTAGTGAAATATTCTACATTGCTTAAATCTTAAACCAGCTCAAATCTGGATCAAAATTCTGATTCCAAGTCACTTTAAGCAAGTCTAGAGTTATAGAGTTAGGGGGCATGTGGCAGAGTGGTTAGCGCTCTGGCCTCACAGCAAGAAAGTCGCGGGTTCGATTCCCGCTCAGGCCGGGACCTTTCTGTGTGGAGTTTGCATGTTCCTCCTCGTGTCTGGGTGGTTTCCTCCGGTACTCCGGTTTCCCCACCAACCAATAACATGCATGTTAGGGAACACTTGGTGATAGTCGGAGGTTGAAGCGCCTGATGTATTAAGCGAATCGCCTCTGCTGAGTTGCCCCAGGGCAGTTTACTGTCACTGAGTGGGGAGGGGAGGGGTTGATCTCACTGTGAAGCACTTTGTGACTCTGTCTGTGAAATGCGCTATACAAATAAAGATTACTTACTTATAGATTTCGCAGTGTAGTGTAGTGCAGTGGTTCCCAAAGTGTGGGTCGGGACCCTCGGGGGGTCGCAAAGTAAAATCTGGGGGTCGCGAGATGATTTCATGAGATAATTTTACAATTATGACTTGGTTTTAATCTGTTTTTATAACTTTAGCATCAGGTTGACTGGAAATGGGTCATATAAAGCAATAATTTTACAAAAATAAAAGCATTTTAGCCCAATTTGAATGGTTTTCCAATTTTTAATTTTTAAAGACATCCAATTTATGTTGCTGTGGGGATCGCGAGTCGGTTACATCAATATTTTGTGGGTCTTGGTCTGAAAAGTTTGGGAACCACTGGTTTAGTGTAACTTAGGCCGTTTCAAGACTTAAATTATGACAAAGATTTCAATTAAAGCACCGTGGATCACCTCTTGTTTTAACACTTAATGACATCACAGGGTGGAGCAGCGTGTTTTCAGTATGACAGCAGAATCCAGCCGCTGTAAACCCTTGAATGAACATATACTTCTTTAAACTTGTCCTGTTTAGTCCTTTTGTCTTTTCGTTTGCTGCTGACGTGGGACGGATTCTGTTTTTCTCTGTTTCTCTGAGAATATTCTGACATCAGACCCAAGAAGAAAAGAAGAAATAACTACAAGGACTTTGAAAACCTGATCCAGGACCAAGCCCAGATCTCTCTCTCTCTCTCTCTCTCTCTCTCTTCACTCAGAGCCACATCTGTCCCAATGTGAGGCTGATAAAGAGCATACCAGAGGCTCTGCGTCAGGACCACAACCGGGACAGAAACGGGTCTAAAACTAGTCTAAAAGAAGTCTAAAACAGGACCACAACCAGGATTTAAACTGGTCTAAAACAGGACCACAACCAGGACTAAAGCTGGTCTAAAACAGGACCACAACCGGGACAGAAACAGGTCTAAAACTAGTCTAAAACAAGTCTATAACAGGTCTAAAACAGTACTACAACCAGGACTAAAGTTAACTAAAGTTTCATCAGTTTAAACGTGTGGCCTTTAGATCCATCTCTCTCTATGGTTCTGGTCCTAACCCCGGTCTTTCTCTGGTCCTAACCCTGGTCTCTCTCTCTGATCCAGGTCTGGTTCTAGTCCTAACCCTTGTCTTTCTCTGGTCCTAACCCTGGTCTCTCTCTGGTCCTAACCCCGGTCTTTCTCTGGTCCTAACCCTGGTCTCTCTCTGGTCCTAACCCCGGTCTTTCTCTGGTCCTAACCCTGGTCTTTCTCTGGTTCTAACCCTGGTCTCTCTAAGGTCTTGGTCCAGGTCTAGTTCTAGTCCTAACTCCGGTCTCTCTCTCTGGTCTGGTCCCGATCCAGGTCTGGTCCTAGTCCTAACCCCAGTCTTTCTCTGGTCCCGATCCAGTCTAGTTCGAGTCCTAACCCCAGTCTCTCTCTGATCCTGATCCAGGTCTGGTTCTAGTCCTAACCCCAGTCTCTCTCTGATCCCGATCCAGGTCTGGTTCCAGAACCGCAGGCAAAGTTCCGCAGAAACGAGCGAGCCATGTTGGCCAGTAAAACGCGTCTCTGCTCAAGTCTTTCTCCGGCGACGTGACCGTGGAGCAGCCCATCGTCCCCAGACCGGCGCCCAGACCCAACGAGTACCTCAGCTGGGCGGCGGCAGCTACAGGTGAGCAACCGGACCCAACCAGACCAGACCGGACCAGACCAGACCCAACCAGGACCAACAGGACCAACTAGACCAGAAACAAACCAAAACACATCCAAAACGACCCAACGAGTACCTCAGCTGGGGCGGCGGCAGCTACAGGTGAGTGACCAGACCCAACCGGACCAGCCAGGACCAAACCAGACCCAAACAGGACCCACACAGATCCACCCAGTTTCACTAAAATCCAAACCAAACCGACCAGAATCACAAGTTATTCTTTGTCTGTTTTATAAGAAGTCAGAACTTTAGTCTTACTGAAACAAAATGACATAATTCTGTTCTCACTGCTTTTCTTACACCTTCTCCTGAGCAGAACAGGTTCGTACACACTGTAACGTGATACAGCCAGTCATGAGTGATTGGATGAGCGAGTTTGCACAAAAAGTCCAAATAAGACCCAGAAACAGCAGATTTATCCATTTTGACAGTGAAAAAATTGATCTGTGTTTAGTTTCACTTTAACTAAAAACTAATTTCTTTCATTTCATTCACAAACCTCTATTAAACATTCTTACAACAAAAGGTCCTCACAAACCTTCTCTGGTGTAAATCTAAACCAGTACTAACCAGGACTAAAACAGGACTAGACTAGGACTGAACCAGGTCCAGGTCCAAAGAGGATCTGCTGAACCGGCCTCAGACCAAAGTCTTTTCATCTTTTCATTTCCTGGATTTAAACGTGACATTCCACAAGCTCCAGGATCACAAGAGTCTGAGTGTCAGAGAGGAAGCAGGCTGAACTTAGGCTGAATCAGGCTGAACCACTCACTCTGCGTCTGAAAGTTAGTCCACATAGTTTAGTAAAGACTGTAGAGCTGGTCTCCATGGTAACCTGGATACTTACTCTGTCAATAATTACATGTTTGACGGGTTTGAATCAAAACATTGACAGAAAACTATGGCCCTGTCCCAATACTCACACTTGCACACTTGTGCACTTCAAATGTGCGGTTGACGACGAGCCGCTGAAGTGCGCATGGTGTCCCAATTCTGCTAGAATGTTTTTATCCACACTTCACAACATCATATTTACGCACTTCAGGCAAGTGTGGAGTTTTCAAATGATGCAATGCTTCTACCTTAGCATCTTAGCAATTTAGCACTGAGCGTTAACAGGAGGCACAGTTTAATAATTATACGTAAGAAACCATTGGCTTGTACCTTGCGCTGCCACAGCTGATTCCTAGCTGATTCCTACCAGACAATGGACATTCACAGCACTGTTTTATATGTTTGTGGCAAGTTCCAATGATCCAATAGACTATAATTTAGCAGCAGTTTAATTCATAACATGTTGAAGTGTGGATGTCCCATTTCTGTTCTGCACACTTGAGCACTTGTGCACTTGGCGCACTTGCACAATTTCAAACAATGCAACTTCAGTGAAGTGCACAGTGTGCAAGTGTGAGTTGGACAGGGCCAAACTTTAAGGCAGAAGATTGATTACAGTTGTTTTTCTGTTTCTCTTAGATTCATAAAATTATTCCTATATTCAGTTTATTTTGTTTATGAAAATCTAATTATCCAGATTGAGAAGAATACAATCCTGATGAGCTTTTCACAGATCGCCCAAACAAACTTTTGACTGACACTTGTCCCTTAAATCCTTTTTCACATTTGTTATTAAAACTCATGTGACATTGTTGCTGATAAATCCTTTGACAAAATGGCCGCCACCGCTACCATGGCAACCGAATACTCACTCACACTAGTGTTATTAGAGCTCATTCATGAGTCAAACTAACTCAGACTGACTGACACATTTTTGCATTTTTTAATTAATAAAGAGACTAAACTTTGCACTTGTTTCTCTCTCCTGTTCCCTCTCTCTCCCCCTCCCCCCCCTCTCTCCCCCTCTCCTCTCCCTCTCTCCCCCCCCTCCTCTCTTTCTCTACCCCCCCTCTCTCTCTCTCCCTCTGACTCTATCCCTTCCCCCCCCTCTCTTCTCTCTCTCCTCTCTCTCTCTCTCTCTTTGTCTCCTCTCTCCCTCTCTCTCCCCCACCCCCCCTCTTTCCTTCTCCCCCCCCCACCCCCCCTCTCCTCTCTTTCTCTCCTCTCCCCCCTCTCTCTCCTCTCCCTCCTCTCTCCTCTCCTCTCTCTCTCTACCCCCCCTCCCTCTCTCTCTGTTCAGTGCGATGGCGTCTACCCTCCTTCCTGCTAAACACCACGTCGTCAAGCATGAACAGGCCACAGTAATCGCCAACTGGCGCCTGCAAGGCCAAGAGTACAGCCCTCAACCAAGGTCACCAAGGTCAACTGAACCAGCAGCAACATCAAACCATCAACAGAACCATCAGAAACCATCAAACCAGAACCATGAACCAGACCAAAGGAACCATCAGAACAGAGCTTCACACCAAAACATCAGCAAACCAAACCAACCTGCGCCTGAAGGCCAAGATTTACAGCCTCAACCAGGTCCACGGTCAACTGAACCATCAGAACCATCAACAGAACCATCAGTACCATCAACAGAACCATCAGGACCATCACCAGAACCAGAACCAGACCAAAGAACCCATCAGAACTAGAGCTTCAAACCAAAACAGTCAGCTAACCAAACCAACCTGCGCCTGAAGGCAAAGAGTACAGCCTCAACCAAGTCAACCCCACGTCAACTGAACCATCAAACCCTAACCATCAACAGAACCATCAACAGAACCATCAAACATCAACAGAACCTTCAGACCATGAACCAGACCAGAAAACCATCAGAACCAGACCAACAACCAAACATCAACCAAAACATCAACTAACCAACCAAACCAACCTGCGCCTGAAGGCCAAAGAGTACAGCCTCAACCAGGTCCCCACTGGTCCAACTGAACCAATCCAGAACCATCAACGGAACCATCAACAGAACCATCAGTACCATCAACATGACCATCATCCAGACCAAAGGAACTATTAGAACCAGACAACCAAATCAACAACCAAACCTGCGCCTGAAGGCCAAAGAGTGCAGCCTAACTCGGTCAACTAGAGACAACCATCACCTGAACCATCAGAACCATCAGGTCTAGGGCTGGGCGATATGGTAAAAATGTATATCACATTATCTGGACAGATCATGACTCTGCTTTGAGGTAATTACAATCATCTACTCTTTTAGAAAGTTCCTTCTTAACTGTCAGTGTCTAAATCCACTAAAGTGACCTCAACCGTTCAATAAAAAAATACAAAAAATAATCATTTAATTAGAACGTTGGATCCACAAACAGTTTAATGACAAGTTTTAGAATGAAAATTGCTTAAGTCTATTATATTTTAAACCAGACATGAAAAACATCTAAAATCCATCTCTTTTATAACTTGAACGTGCAACCCAAAAAAATACAATACAATCGTCAAAATTCATAAAAGGCCCATTGACGCTATAAGAAGCAGATCTAAGGCTGAGAAAAGTAGGTTGGGAAAAAGTCTGTATTTGAACAAATGGATTAAATTGAGAAATGGGAAATCCTGTTATGACGATCCATTAAAAAAAGCAGATTGCCCAGACCTAATCAGAACCATCAACTAGATTATAACCAGACCAACAACCAGAAAACATCGACCGAAACATCAGCTAAACTAAACACAGACCTGTAGACCAAAGAGCACAGCCTCAACCAGGTGCTAACGGTCAACTGCACCAGCAACAGAACCCTCAACAGGATCGTCAAAACCATCAACCAGACCGTCTACCAAACTAAACAGACCCATGAACCAGACCGTTAAGCAGAACATCAACCAAAACATCAATCAAACCGCCTGAAGACCAAAGAATCAAGCGTAAAGAGTATTTAAGTCTCCACATCCAGGACTGATGGTAAATGAACGTCAAGAGTCTCCTGACTTCTGCACAACTCAGGGACTCGTTTGGACAACATCTATGTTTCTTTATCACCAACTGTCAACTACGCCAACCATCAAACAAGTGCTGCCCCAGACCAAGTGTTAACGAACTAGTATCAACCTTTAACTGCACCAACCACAAAACTATCTTTCGATTAACAACCTAAGACAAACATCTCAGCTTCTGCACTGACTCTCGTTGGTCTGAGTCTGGTCTGAACTGGGTCTGGACCTGGACTGTGCTGGTCTGAGTCTGGATTTGGACCTGGTCTGAGTCTGGTCTAAACCTTCTTTTCTTTGAGTCTAAACCTGGTCTAGTCTGGACGACATTTGGACTGTTTCATCAGAAGTTGGACCTTCAGTGGATTTCTTTGGACTCAATCTGGTCTGGATCTTGGACCTGGTCTGGACCTGGTCTGAGTCTGGTCTGGACCTTGTCTACTTAAAGTCTAAACCTGGTCTATGTCCAGACTACATTTGGACTGTTTCATGAGAAAGTTTCACCTTTAGTGGATTTCTTTAGATTGAGTCTGGACTGGACCTGATCTGGACCTGGTCTGAGTCTGGATCTGGACCTGGACTGAGTCTCATCTGAACCTTGTCTACTTTAAGTCTAAACCTGGTCTACTTTCAAACGACATTTGGACTGTTTCATCAGAAAAGTGAAGATTTAAGTTTGAAAGTTTGACCTTCCGTGGATTTTTTTTTGATTGAGTCTGGTCTGAACCTGGTCTGGACCTGAACTGGACCTGGTCTGGACCTGAACTGGACCTTTTCTGAGCTTAGTCTGAATCGTGTCTTCTTTGAGTCTCAACCTGGTCTACGTCTGGACAACATTTGGACTGAAAGTTTGAGCTTAAGAGGATTTCTTTAAATTGAATCTGGATCTGGACTCTTGGACTTTGTTTGGACCTGGTCTGGACCTGGTCTGGACCTTGTCTGGACCTGGTCTGGACCTGGTCTGGACCTGGTCTGGACTTTGTCTGGACCTTGTCTGGACCTTGTCTGGACCTGGACTGGACCTTGTCTGGACCTTGTCTGGACCTGGTCTGGACCTGGTCTGGACCTGAACTGGACCTGGTCTGGACCTTGTCTGGACGATATTTGGACTGTTTCATCAGAAAGCTTGACCTTCAGTGGATTTCTTTAGATTGAGTCTGGTCTGAACCTGGCCTGGGTCTGGACTCTTGGACTTTGTTTGGACCTGGTCTGGACTCGGACTACATCTGGACCAAACCAGGATTCTGGGATAAACGACCAAAGTATTTTTACATTTCGTTCATAAGGATTATTTCTACGTTTTTACGTTTTGTGTTTGAGCCACAAACTGAGATTTTCAACCAAAAACTGAAAAAGACAATTATTATTTTTGTTAGAATTTTATATTTTTTCTGAATTGTCTTTTTTAAAACTTCTGTTGGAAACTAGATCATCTTCAGTTTGGTCCAAGATTATAAAACAAACAAACAAACACAATTATCAGACGTAAACACATTTAAAACTTTTGGATTTTTAACGTAACAAGACTCTGAGTCATTTTTCAGACAGTTCATGTTGTTCACCTGATTTAAGCTGCTTCTTCTCGCAGCACAGCGCCACCTGCAGCACAAAGACAGTTTCACAGTTTCTTATCGAGGACAAAATCACTTCAAAGCTTCAGTTTCTTCAGTTTTTGTGGAACTTCTGATGAAATGAACTGAACTTTTATGATTTTTAAACATTTCTCTGATGTTCTCCGTGTTTTTTCTGATTTTACATTTACAGGGTCAAAGGTCAGGACGAGAACCTTAAAGAGACATTCACAGAGTTTTCAGTCAAGTTTAGATTGGTGAGTTAAGAAAGAGATATGTTGAAACTGACCAAATAAAACATCAAATTAATAAGTTAAGAAGACACAATGAATCTAAATTTACACAAATTACTCAAACTAACGACGAACAGCCACAATTATTTAAATTATGAAAAGTTTAATCTGTTGAAATTAAATTATCAATAATTAAATATCTAACAAAATTTGATGAATTAAATGAAATAATAAGAGAAATCTAATGAGTATTTTTTTAGAATTTTGTATTTAAAGTTTTTTTTTATTTTTTTTTATTTTATTTTTTTATTTTCATTATTTTTTTATTTTATATTTTTATTTTTTACTATTTTTATTTTTTTTACTATTTTTAGTTGTTTTATTTATTTATTTTATATAATATATATATTTTTTTTTTTTTTCATTATTTAACCATAAAATAATCTTCACTACAAAAAAACTTTTTTTAATATTTTTTTTTAATTTTTTTTTTTTTAATTATTTTTTTATATTTTTTTAATTATTATTTTTTATAAATTCTTATTTTTTTATTATTTTTTTTTTTATTATTTTAAAATTTGTTTTTAACATATTTTTTCTTATTTCACACATTCTATATTTCTTCCAGAACATGAAACTTTATTTTACAGTGTTTGTTCTGGTTCTTTTTTTTTTACAGTGTCATTTGTTTACTTGTTTATTGTTTTGTACAGTGTTGTTGTTGTTGTTTGTACCAGTCGAATATCAGACTCTGACATGTATTTGTACCAGATTAACTCCATTATAGAAATAAGAATAAAACCTGTTTAAACTGAGCAGCTCTTCTTATTCTAGAGCGACGTTTCCATGGTAACAGCAGCAGCAGCAGCCCAGCCACGGCGGCCATCTTGTGCAGGGACAAACCACACAAACTCAACTTCTTCCTTTAAAAACTCTGATATTTGTGCTTTTATTTCTGCTTCTGTCGACCAAACTAACAGCCGTCGTTGAGAAGAGAAAATGAGAGTTTATTTTTCCTTTTTTCTGAGGCGTTTGGAGTTTGTTTTACGACCGTTTTGGAGTTTTCTGTTTTTTACGAGTCTCAGGGGAAAAACACGAGATCGGATTTTACAAACGCAAAAGCAAAACCTTCAAAGAGACTCGACGAACGGACCATAAACCAGGATTTATGAGGCGCTGACAGACCGGGACTAGACGGACTGAACCAGGACTGAACCAGGTCTGAACCAGGACTAAACCAGGTCTGAACCAGGACTAAAACAGGACTAAAGCAGGACTAAAGCAGGACTAAAGCAGGACTAAAGCAGGACTAAAGCCAGGACTAAAACAGGACTAAAACAGGACTAAAGCAGGACTAAAGCAGGACTAAAACAGGACTAAAGCAGGACTACAACTGGACTAAACGTGACCAGGTCGGGGGCAGGACCGTGTTTGTTTTGTGAGAAAAGCTGAACTTTGTAATGAAAAGTCCCAGAAGCGACCCCTGGCTCTTGACCTCTGACCTTTGCTCTCTGAAAAACAAACACGTGACAGAACAAGATGGACGACTGAATGAGTTTCTTCACCAAACAGAACTTTTTCACACAAATCAGACTTAGTTAGGTCTGATGAGTCTGATGAAGCTCTCCCACAGACCAGAGACCCTCTCTGACGACTGTAAAGCCTGGTGCATGATGGGAACCTCTCCTGACGACTGCAACCCGTGCATGATGGGAACCTCCTCTGACCTGCAAGCCGCTGCGAATGGGACTCCCTGACGACTGCAAAAGCCCCGGTGCATGATGGAACCTCCTCCTGACGCTGCAAAGCCCCGGTGGCCATGATGGGAAATGCGGTGCAGCTGTTTGGACTGATATGTTCATGTTTTAGAAACCTTATAACCTTGTTAAACCTCTTCATAATCTTCTTTGGATCCAAGACACCTGACTGCAGATGAAAACTGGAAAACACTTGGTCTTTGTGTGGGTGTCTGCATTGTTTTTCCAGTGTCTGTTGTTTGGTTCAACCTCTGGTTCCACACAAACCAAATACGCACATGTTAGATACAATCTCCAGGGCTCCAGACCAGACAAGACTCCAGGAGCATACTCTGGACGGGTGTTCTTTGACCCGCCGGCCACGACTGCCTCCCAGTCCAAGGAAGGTTTAAGGATACTTGATGGTCCCGGTAGGGGAAATGTGTCCTCTGGCATTTGACCCTGGATCCTCAAAGCCTCTGGAGCATCATCCTCAGGAGCAAGCTTGAGTCGCCGCAGTGCAGCGCTCAGGGATCATTTCATGTTCTTAGGCTGGTCAGGATACCGTAGCTGGAGGATTTACCCTAACTGCATGTTATTGTTGGTGGGGGAAACCGGGATGTGCCGGAGTAAACCCACCGCACGGGGAAGGAATTGCAAACTCCACACAGAAAGGCCGGCCGTGCGGGAATCAACCCGGCTTTTCTGTGAGGCAAGAGCGCTAACCACTCTGCCACGTATTCTCGGTCCAGACCGCCGCAAGGGCGGTCTTAAGGGTGATTCCTCCTTGGCATATGCTGCGCTGCGAGGGCTTGCGCAGTCAGCTCGTCCTTTCCAACGCTCAGACAAAATGCCATCAACGGTTAAAATCTCTCGCGCCTGGGTTCCGACCGGATCAAGAGTTCCCAACAGTCCGACCCAAGACAGGAACAGAACGGTGAACACGCTCCGGCAAATTATCAAAGTCCAAAAAAAGCACTTACGCGACTTTATTTTGATCACGTATTGTATTTAAATCTTTATTACATGACAGTTTGCTTTTCAGTAAACTCAGTCAGCTGTAAACTTTCACTTTATGTCACTGAAACACTTTTTATCAGACTCATTCACGTAAAGCCTTTGCCCTCTGGAGAGAGAAAACAACATAAGCTCATGTGACGAGAGCTAAAGAGAGATCCATCAAACCACTCCTGCTGCACATAAAGCTATTTTGGCTTTAATTGAAAACTTTTATTTCATAAACTTGTGCTTCTTGAGGCTTTTGCAGGCCTGGTAAAGACAGCATGCATCAGTAGGAGAGGCTTTGTGTTCTGTGGTGCAGAATGTGGAATGACTGTGTAACGGAGCTCTCAGTCCTGCTGCATCACGGAGGATCACGGCTCTGGATCTGATCAGCCTCTCGTCGTCTCTGGAGTTAAATGACTGATGCTGCTGCACGGTTTGTGACTCGTGTCATACTCACACCACACTAAAGACAGTCCTACAGACAAAACATTTTTAAATGAACCGGACGCACTTTACACTGTCCAGTGATTTCATGTGTTCATCATTTCATTTCTCACCAAAAAGGCCGCGGCGTTCAGACAAAATCTGAAACCAACTGAACGTTTGGAGAGCGTCTGATTGGACAAACCAGAGACACTGACGAAAAGCTCTTTCACATCTTCAGAATCTATTTATTTGTCTCACAAATGGGGAAATTCAGTGTTGCAACAAACGAGAATATTAAATAGACTTTATTTTGAAGTTACTGTGGTGACGTCCACATGAACACAACTTCTGGATGAAGAAGATGGACTTGGGTGAGTTAAAAGACAACAGATGTCAAACTTTATCATTTAGATTTTTATTAATCATGTCCTCGGTGTGTGTGATTATTGTCTCCATGGAACAACCATCTTCGCTCTGACGCATCACAAACTGAAGTATGCACTGACGACTTTATCCTGATCGCACATGCTGCTGCAGACCACTCGGCCCGCCCTTTTCCTTCAGCGCCCCTCTCCCTCTCCTCTCTCCTCTCTTCTCCTCTCTTCCTCTCTCTCTCTCTCTTTCCCTCTCTCTCTCTCTCTTCTTCTCGCTCTCTCGTCCCTTCTTCTTTCCTCCTCTTCCTCTCTCTTCCTCTCTCCTTCCCTTCTCTCGTTCTCCTCTCTTTCTCTCCTCTCTCTCTTCCTCTCGTCCTCTAATAACGCTTCTCTTTCTCATCTCCTCTCAAATGGACGCACTGTTAGAGCCGATCTCTCCGACCTCTCTATTCTCTTCTAATAGCCCCAGCGGGGACATTTCCTCCTCTCGTTCTACCCACTTCGCTCGCTGTCTCTCTCTACATCTCTCTCGCTCGACTCTTACGGGATACTCACTACTCTTCTCCATCATTCCCTTCTCTCCTCTCTTTCCCTCTCTCTCCTCTACCTTCGACTACCGTTCCTGTTGCAAGCGGGTGCCACGTGCGGAAGCGTGTGTGTCGCGTGTGGCATGTGTTTGTGAGGAATGGAGGGTGTGAGTGGGTTGGCACGGTTTTTTCCACCTTTGCTGTCACTCGGAGAAGGTAAGGGCTGTTTTTGTCTCTTGCTGCTGGTTGAGTTTTGAGCGAGTTTGCCCGGTTGCCCGGGTCATGGCGTCCCTCTCAGGTGAGGGCACGCAGGCCCTGTCACTGAAAACTGGGGTCAGAGTTGTGGCTGATCCACGTTTTACTGTGGAGCAGGTGTTACTGCTCTCGGGGAGCGCGTGGGGCACGAAAACATCGCGTATGGTTCACGGATGAATAAAGCGTGTCGCTTTCTTGCGCGAGGTGCATTTCGTTCATGACATTGTGGAAAGTGGACTCATTCTTGAGAATGAGTTTGTGTCTGTGTCCCCTTTGTTTGTACATCTGTGAGGGTGACGGTGTCAGGCGTGCCGCCGTTTATCCCGAACGAATGTATCGAAAAAGAGTTGGTTAGATCGGCAAGCTTGCGAAGTGGTTTAAAGCCCGTGCGTCTTGGCTGTAAAGACGCGCGGCTGCAGCACGTACAATCACTCAGAAGACAGTGTTTTATGTACTTGAGTGACTCCAGCGGCGTGCTTGAGTTGTCTTTTGCAGTTAAGTTTGAAACAGGCACTACACTTTGTACGTAAGTTCAGGGAGTATGAGATGCTTTGAGTGCGGAGACGTAGGGCCAGCGCGCGTATGCCCACCGAGAGCCCCGAGACGGGGAGTCCGAGCGGGGCTGGCGCGCGCGAGGCAGCCAGGACAGGCTCACAGGGAAGATGCGAGTGGGGAGATAAGAGAGCACCTCTTCTCTTCTCCCTCCCTCTCCTCTCTTCGCTATGCATCTCGTCTCAGTCTAACCATCTCGTAGTCATACGTCAGCTAGTCATACTCCCTCTACTCTCCCTCTTGAGGGGCAGTCCCCAGCTGGCGATACGCTGCTCCCTCGTTTCCTCTCTCTCTCCGCTCTAGGTCACTCCGTCACAATGCGGTTCAGTCCTACTCGTCTCATCTCTCGGACTCAGCTCCGTCTATCATCCCTCGTCCTCCTTCTCTCTTTGTCTTCTACTCGCTACATCATTCCGTTTCTCTTGCTCGATCTCACAGTAGCACGCGATCAGTCCAGAAGATAGACGCTCAGCACCTCTCAAGTTTTCTCATCTCATCTCGCACCTATCTTCTGCAGACCCTCTCTCTCTCTCTCTCTCCGACTCTCTCTTTCTCTTCTCTCTCCTCTCTTCTCTCTTCTGTCTCCCTCCTCTCTCTCCTCTCCTCTCTTTCTCTCTCCTCTCCCTCTCTTCTCCTCTTTCTCTTCCCGTCTCTTCCTTCTGTCTCTCACCAACTCTCCTCATCTCTCCTCTCGTTACTCTCCTCTTCTCCTCTCTCTCTCTCACTCTCTCTCTTCTCTCTCTTCTCTCTTGCCCGTAGATACATGCTTCTCCCTCTCTCGTCTTCTCTCCTTCTCTCTCTCACCGTCTTTCCTCTTTCATTCTCTCTCTTCAATCTGGCCATTGCTCTCAATCCCACTCACAGTTCAACCTCTGGAAGCCGGTTAAAGAGCGCCCCCAGTCTGAGGCCAAGTTACATCTTTCCTCTCCACCTCAGATCAGAGTCACCGCTCGACACGTCAGACAGAAGGAAGTCTGGAAAAGCTGGGAAAATAGTTCAACTAATGCTGTTTCTATTTTAATTTTTCGATTGCCACTCGCGGGAGTAAGTACTTAAGTATGCAAAATTACAAAAGTATTAACGTCATGTCCAGGTTTATCAAGTCACCATTTCTTGAAAAATACCCATCAAGCCGGTTCACAAACATTCCGAAGCACCTTTTAACCCAGAGTCGCAAGACATGTTTTTTTAGTGTGCGATCATAACAGTAATAAATATATATGATCTGACTTTGCGTCAGTGTCTAAATAGAAATATAAAGACGTCTGGGTCGAGTTCCACAGCATAGCAGCAGATGTCTGATTGGTGTGAGATGAAAATATATGGTCTGCATGAAGTAACTAGATTCTTGTAACGGTGACCACGTAAAGTAAAAAGTCTCCCCCCATGATTGATAAAGCTCCAGATGAAGTACAGGAGAGCCCATAGAAAACCCTATTAGCGTCTGGAGTAAGAAGTATTATAGTCTATCTTATCGTGCTTCTGGTATTACGTGAATAGAAGACGACTGGTTGTCAGAGACTGACGAGTCTCTGAGATTGCATTGTTCTTGGAGTCGTGTATATACTATAGCTGAAAGCCATTACATTTGAGATAGCCATGCATGTGACTAGCTCTGCAGCAAACAAGCATGCGGCTAGTGTGTTGGTTGCCTTCTGCAAGTGATGCGGACGGCATGGCGTACTGCAGTGACGGATGAGGAGAATTGTAGGTTGGTCCGTACGTGACAGAGTACAGGGAGCGATTTGAGTGGATACGCGAGGAGTATCGTAGAGTGTGTTATGGTCACGTTAGAAACACATCTGATGTAGATGTTCGGTAAAGAGAGATATAAGAGAGTATATCGTGTTGATGGTTTAGCGCGTGTGATCTGTGTGTGGTTGTGAGACCTCGTACCAGCTTCGGAGCCAGCGCACGCCAACAGAGAACCATAAAGATGCACACGAGAAGTACGTAGGAAGACGCGTGGGTGGCAGGAACGTTACTCGGCCCCCAACCGAGAGAAAGCAAAGTAAGACGAGAGAAAGAGAGAGAGGCAGAGAGTAGAGAGGGCGGGAGAGGCCACGGAGACGAGGAGACGCTCATGCAGAACTACAGCATCAGTAACCAGGCCGGGTGTGCGCGGTGTAGAGGTAGCGTGTTGTTTGGTGAGATGTGAATCTTTCCGAGAGCTCCCGACCACAGCCAGAAAACGATCGTGCCACAAGAAGGAATAGTGCAACTACACGCACTGGTTTTCGATGAATCGAGCCGCGAATGCGTGCTGCACGGCACGTACCCAAGGTAGAGTAGTGGACGTGCTGCGCGGCCGCCTCGGATCGTCTCTGCCTCGCCGGCCGCTTCGCACAGGGCGCCCTAAACGCAGGGAGCAGCAGTGTGAGGTTTAGGGAGGACGACGTGAAGAAGATAACATTATCGCAAGTGCGATTTTTTTAGTCCCGTCCCGCTGGAAAAGCCGTAAGTACGTGCACTGTCTGTACTATTCACTAATACCAGCGACCGAGAATCGGATAACGTAGACATAGAGATATTTCCGCACTCACGAGTCATGATCGTAGATTTGACTCGACGAGCCAGTGAGCATATTAAGTGAGATGTGTCATGCCCCAGGCAGGATTTTGTGCATTTGTACATTGTTACGACTCCATGATTAAGGGTATCACTGAGGCCGTCTTTTTCTGTTCCCCCGCTCAGCCTGTGCATGCTGCTGGTGGCTCACACGCACCGTCTGATTAAGTCTGTATTATACTTCTTCACAAATGCTCCGTCGCTCTTACTTTTATTTCTGTCTGCAAGTTACTGCACTCCAGCACATATGGTCTTATGTTGGGTGTCGACTGTCTAGTGAGAGGAGATGAGTTTTTATCCACAATGGTATTGGGTATTTTTCGACTGCAGGGTATGGTCGCTTGTAGACCGCTGGACTCTTTCTGACTGTTTCCCTACTTTTGCTTTACTTTTTTTGCCTCCCTTCGCAGATATTTTACTACGGTCGTGGCACTCTGCTTTCCACAATAGTCGCTGCCTCTTTGTCTTTTAGTCGCTTTCCGCCACCTGTGGTGCTGACGGGAGGGGGTGCGTCTGGGCGGAGGAGAGGAATATGAGATAAAGAAAAAGTGGGGGAGAAAGCGAGA
>JBBPFD010000216.1:81405-122171 GCA_038363315.1 Mugilogobius chulae | reverse complement strand
GAGAAGCAGGTCTAAACGTGACTGTGTTTTCAGACCAGGTCGGGGGCAGGACCGTGTTGTGTTTTGTGAGAAAAGCTGAACTTTTTGTAATGAAAGTCCCAGAGCGACCCCTGGTCTTGACCTCTGACCTTTGCCTCTGAAACAAACACGTGACAGAACAAGATGGTACGGACTGAATGAGTTCTTCACCAAACAGAACTTTTTCACACAGATCAGACTTTAGAGGGTCTGAATGAGTCTGACTGAAGCTCCTCCCAGACCAGAGACCCTCCTCCACGAGCAAACCCTCCTCCTGACGACTGCAAAGCCCTGTGCATGATGGGAACCTCCTCCTGACGACTGCAAAGCCCCGGTGCATGATGGGAACCTCCTCTGACGACTGCAAAGCCCTGGTGCATGATGGGAACCTCTCCTGGACGACTGTTAAAGCCCTGGTGCATGAGATGGGAACCTCCTCCTGACGACTGTAAAGCCCTGGTGCATGATGGGAACCTCCTCCTGACACTGTAAAGCCCCCGGTGCATGATGGGAACCTCCTCCTGACGACTGCAAAGCCCGGTGCATGATGGGAACCTCCTCCTGAGCGACTGCAAAGCCCTGGTTGCATGATGGGAACCTCCTCCTGACGACTGCAAAGCCCCAGTGCATGATGGGAAATGGAGTGCAGCTGTTTGGACCTGATCTGTTCATGATTTCTGAAGTGTTTTAAACCCATGACACCTGACTGAACTGAAACTGAAACTGAACCACTGGCTGTTGTGTGAGGTTGCATGTTTCTCCAGTGTCTGGGTGAGTTTCCTCCTGCAACTCTGGTTTTCCCACAAACTCATCGGCCCTTTTACGTCGCTGCGGCTATGCTAAGTTTTGCAGATACCTGTGGTTAGTTCCTTCTTGTCCCGTTCATTCCTTTTGGGGAATTTGCAGAGATGCACTAATATTAATTAATATTTTAAAAGCGCTGAGCGGATTTCATCTAGATAACCACTGGAGTGAGTTCAGAGCTTCACATTCGAGGTAAATACTTCACCAGAGAAAGACTGTGATGTTTAGAAAAGTAAAGTAAGTTTGGTTGCAATGCTAAATGCTAACAATAAGTGAGCGTAAAGGCCAGCGCACACCGGGCAAACTGGGCGCCTCCGTTCATTTCTATGAATGTCCACACACCGGGCTCTCGGAGCCAGCGCTTTACAACGCGCCGTGATTCGGTTTTGTTTGTTTCTGTCGCGGCGCCGCTCCAGGCACCCGTAGTTTGTTCTTCTACGATTTAAATCATGTATAGTAGTTTGTAGATAGTAGTGATTTTGACTTGTCGCGCTGGTTTCATTTCAGATTAAACGAGTCAAAAGTTTGCACAAAACTACAACAGATGTCAAACTTTATCATTTAGATCAGGGACGTCTAATCATTCTGACAAAGACACACTGGCATCTTAAATGTCCTCGAAGGGCCGGTTTAACTAAAATTAACCTTACTACTCTTTGACGTACACAAATAATAGTTGTGTTTGATTGTTGTTTATTTATTTGAAGGGACAAATATGAATCTGCATTAGTCCTAAAATGACTTATTCTTTAAGTTTTAGACAAATCTTTTCCTTTAGGTTAAAACTCCTTAGAAGACCTTAAGGGCCAAATGAAATGAGGTGGAGGGCCGAATCAGGCCCCGGCCTTGAGTTTGACACAGTGGTTTAGATTTTACATAATCATGTCCCTCGTGTGTGATTATTGTCCTCTGTGGAAACACGTCTTCACTCTGACCATCACAAACTGTTGAAGTAAAGACTACACTTTCTCAGAGTCACTGCTGCTGCAGAACCACAGCTCCCTACCGCCCTCTTACGCCCCCTTGCCCCTAGCCCGCCCCTCACTCTCTCTCTCTCTCTCTCCTCTGGTCACATGACTCTCTCATAAAGCTTCACATCTGGAGCTGGTTAAAGCGGAGCCACAAGTCTGAGGCCCAGTTAACTCTTTCCTCTCCAGACTCCAGACTCTAAACTCCACCTTCACCTCAGCTCCACAGGAGTCTGGAAATGTGCATATTCTGGATAATATTTACAAATGTGCATTTTTATTATCTAAAAAAAAAGCTGCTGCAGATAAACGTGTCGATGTAACTCACATTTTTCCTGTTGAAATCCCACAAACACATGTCCCTAGCCTGGATCACAGACTGACTGACTGACGTGTCTCTGAACATGATGAGTCTGTATAAACTGTTACTGAAAACATCCAGATAAAACAGAACGTTCTGGTGAAGATCTGAAGTGATGTCAGAGGAAGAAACCCAAAAATGATGCTTTTTTGTGTTAAATAAATGTAAGTGTTTTTTTCAGTCACAATATCAAAGTTTTAAAGTAGAAAATCCCAAAACAATAACTTGACTTAGAGAAAGCTGTGGCTGAAGCAAATACATAACATCAGATTAGAAATGAGACAATTAGAATGTTTTAATAGCCAAAAGGAAGAATTTTACTTTACACAAAGTATCATTTTAGTCTCAGGACTTTGAAATAAATCGACTGAAAGTTAAAAGTGGAACATAGTTTAAGTTCATCTGTTCAACTGTTTCAGATCAGAAATACAAATGTCCTGGTATTTGTTGTAGATGTCCTTTGATTAAACATTCCCATGTTTTATTTAGTGTAAGCAATAGGTTTTCTGTACTTAAAATGTCTATAGTTATAAATTCAGTCTGTCGTGTAACAATCAGAGCGATTATGGACACTTTTATACTTCAAGCATTTAGAAACAACATATAGAAGTCTTTAAGAAGAGAAAATAATCTGTAGACTTTCAATAAAACCTTTTCTTAATTAGTTTCTGTTCGTCTGAGTTCATACGAGGTCGCTCTATTTAAACCTTTTTCTGTGTGATTTTGATTGAAGATTGTCTCAAAGATCCACAAAGAGTTTGAGTATTTGCGCTTTTATAAAAACACACAAGTTTGTTCATTAAAAGGACACAATGTGATTGTTCTTATTGTCTTTTTCTTCAGAGTGAAAACAGGTGAAAAGCACAAATTTCTCTGTGAGCAGTGAAGACGCGTGATTGGTCGCCCTGAAGCGTCCTGCGAGGGTCTGACAGACGGACGGATTCTCTGGAGTCTGGTCTGTCTGCAGAGTCACAAACGTTTGACTTTCTGAGCCTCACGAGTCGTTTGTTCTTCTCTTAAACAGTCTGATGTTTAGTTCGTTAGATTCATTTGTGTTTAACGAGTGTTTGCTCTGTGTTTGTGAGCCTCGTAAAGATTCAGACACAAAACACACTCAGACCACAGTCACACCAGTCTGTAGAGCTGGAGGCTGCAGTGTTTTTACTCTGTCACCACGGCCTGTGAGTTCTGTTCCAGGTTCCCTCTTCCCTCAGAGCGAGACTGAACCAGCTGAACCAGGCTGAACCAGGCTGCTGCTCGTCGCTGACAGTCGGACATCCACGGTGCCGTTGTGCCGTGAGTGAGATGCTCCCTACGTACCATGGTTTTGTTGTCATTGAGGCGGTGAAGTCAGGCTGTTTGTCATCTCTGCAGATTACCTGGGCCTACGTAGGCTGTGGTCAGACCCGACTCTCGTCAGGACGCTCCAGCCGCCCGGACCGTCCTGACCATCTTACGGCTGATTCCACATCCTGCATATCCTACAGCGCTGCTCCACAGAACACAAAGCCTCTCCTACTGGTGCATGTTGTCTCCGCCAGGCTGAGAAGCCTCGGAGGAGCACGAGAAGAGCAAGTGTGGAGAGGACAAGTTTTAGGAAATAAAAAGTTTTAAATTAAAGCCAAAACAGCTGTTTATTGGTGCAGCAGGAGTGTAGATACTGTTGTGTTTGATGGATCTCTCTTTAGCTCTCGTCACATGAGCTTATGTGTGTTTTCTCTCTCACACACGAGGACAAGGCTTTACGTCAGGGGTCCCCAACCACCGGTCCGGGGCCCAAAACCGGTCCGCGAGATCTGCTCCAGAAGGATCTTTTATATATGTTATTTTTTATTTGATATTTTATCACTACTTCCTTGTGCTTTACTATGAAAATATTGTACCATTTAACCAAATAAACTGCAAACTAAAGCAAAAAGACCTAAAAATATACAATAATAATTGTTGTTATCTTGTGTTGTTGTTATTGTGCTGACCAACCTCAACGCGGTCCCCGGAAAGAAAATGTGACTGTACCGGTCCTTGCAAGAAAAAAAGGTTGGGGGCCACTGCTTTACGTTGAATAAGTCTGATAAAAAGTATTCTCCCGTCAGTGTTTCAGTGACATAAAGTGAAAGTTTACAGCAGACTGAGTTAAACTGACAAAGCAACTGTCTGTATAAAGATTAAAATACAAGTGCTGTGATCAGATAAAGTCAGTGTGAAGTGATTTTACCTTGAAATTCCAGACGTAGTTCACGTTCTGTTTCCTGTTTGGATCTGATCTGTGGAACTTGATCTGGTCGGACTCAGGCGCAAGAGATTTTGGACCTGTTGATCTGCAATTTTGTCGGAGGCGTTTTGGAAGGAACGGAGCTGAGGCGCAGACTGCAGCGCACCTGCGGATATGCAGGATGTGGAATTCCTGTGTTACACACCTGATGGTTTGGCTTTAGAGAGCTGCCTGAGCTGAAAGAATCTGGACTTGACTCCAGCACTGACCGGACTGTCTGACTTTACACTGAGACTGATCGCTGCTGGTTCAAGATCAATACAGCCTTCATTTGGTGTGGGAATTATGGTAAATATAGTGGGAAATAACAAACAAACACCTCCTCATGTCGTATTTGGATGACCGAAGTTGCTGAGTTGAGTTGAGACTGTGGCAAAAGTATCACCAATTAAGAAAATATAAAATGTTTTTCACTTGTTAGCAGGGTTGAATTATTGGAAAATGATAAAACACAGTTGAACGACATCGCTTTTTCCATTTACTGTAACTCAGGTAAAAGTCTAAATGTTGACATGTTGTTTTCTCAGACTAATCTCTTTCGTTTGAGTCTTTTTGTCCTTTAAACACGTGTTAGTACAGTCTAAAGTCTCTCCTCTCACAGGTTCTTTAGGTTCTGTCTCTGCTCTTTTTGGATTTTTCTGCAGAAGTTGAATCTAAAGTCATTATTCAGAGTTTAAACGTGTTTGTGAGAGTGAGGTCCTGACACTGCAGCCTCCAGCTCTGCAGACCAAACTAACCCACTTTTATTAGAAGTCTGGGGCCTTTTTATTGGTTCATTTGAGCTGTTTTTATTGGGCTGGACCTCAGAGGAGGGCGGGGCCAAAACAGGAAGTGTTTAAATCAGTTTAACGATGTTTTTGGTTTGTTCTCACTTTTACTGAAGAGACCACGAAAAGTCAATTAAACACAAAACACCAGAGTAAACAAAGACCAGGACTAAACCAGGTCTGAACCAGGACCAGGTCTGAACCAGGTCTGAACCAGGGACTAAAACTGCATCTAAAGCCAGCCACAGTCGCCCTGAGGCAGACTGACGCTTTTGACACAGTGAGACACAAACAGGAACAAACAAACAAACAACACAAAGGTCTATTTACACAAACATCTTCTCTTCAGACCCACACAGAGCAGCAGCGCCTCCCACCAGGACACTCCAGGAAACACAGCCTACTGGGCAAAAACCATGAGACTAAACCAGGACCAGACCAGGAAGCTGAACCAGGTCCTAAATCGAGTCTAAACCAGGACTGAGGCCGGTCTAAAGCAGGTCTGGATGTGACAGTTCAGACTCAGGTTCCACATCAGGACTTCATTAAACCAGGACCTGACCCAGACCTGACCCACCAATGTCCAGTGTCACCAGTGATTAGAGTCAAAAACAGGACTAAAACAGGTCCTAGACCAGGACTGAAATAGTCCTGGTCTAACAGTATAACATTATAATTGTCCTTTATTTTACAAAGCAAAACATTAAGACCAAATTCTTCATAACAATGTTGTTCTGGTGGAAAGGGGGAGGTAGTCAGACAATCAAACAGAATATAGATAAATACATAAAACTACCTTCAGTGAGGACGTTAGCATTAGCATGTGAGTTTTAGCTAACAGTGACTGTAGTGTCACAATGAGTTACTTTATAAGTTCATAACATGTTATGTTTCTTTTACAGGTTTACCACGCTCATATTCACCACCATTATAGTTGTACAGAATAAACTTGTCTACAGCACCAAAAAAGCACCGAGGACTGAAGACTATTTCTATGAAACAAAGTAGAAAGAGCTAAAAGTGCATTTTGCAGCCCTATTTCCAGTTTCTTTTTTTTTTCATTCATTCATTCATTTTCTACCGCTTAATCCCGTTAGGGGTCGCGGGTGACTGGAGTCTATCCCAGTGACTTTGGGCCTTAGGCGGGGAACACCCTGGACAGTGGCCAACTCGTCGCAGGAGTTAGACAGACAAACATTCACTCTCTCATTCACTCACTAAGGGACATTTACAGTGATGCCCAATGAACCTAAACATACATGTTTTTGGAGGAAACCGGAGAAAACCCACGGTGACACGGGGAGAACATGCAAACTCCACCCAGAGAGATCGTGAGATGTTGATATGGTCCGACCCGGGAGTCGAACCCACGACCTCCTTATTGGGAAGCCAGAGCTCTAACCACTCTGCTACCGTGCACCCCAGTTTATTACTTAAATTACCAAGTGTGTTTCCAGGTTTTATTTCCATAGTAAATACAATGTAATTATTTATTTTATAGAAATTACAGAATTATTCCATTGAGTCATCACTGAGGATTGACAGTAACATAAATACACAGACATTGCCACATTATTATGCATAAATGCAATATTACACGACAAAATCCTTTGTAATTACAAGTAAAGTAAATAGTGTTGAAAGTTTGAGTCTAATTTCCAGGTAATAAACAGAAATGCTTCTTGTTGCTCTGGTGGTGACGCAGACACATGGAAAAGGAAAACTATTACTAAGAAAAATAAGTATATTGCCTTGTAACAGCAACGTAACAACAAATGAAATACACGGTAATTACTTTGTTATTACCTGTTATTACATAGATATTACCATGTTATTTCCGAGCCGTAATGTAAAGTTTATACCAACAACTCAAATGTGGAGTAAAATTCAGATTCTGGGTCCTTTTACGAGAGTCTACATTTCTAGTTTTTGCAGTGTAGACTACAACCGCTTCAAAAACACTTTTTGTTTGGTCCAAAAATGACTTTTACAACATAAAGTTCTTAAAATTGTTGTCTTAAAGTATTTGTTTTGCTCAAATGAACATTTAGATGCTTTAGATTTAGTTCATAGTATTTTAGTAATATCTCAGCTTAAAATAAAAACCAAACAGGCATAAAACATAACAACTTATATTATTGGTGTTTTTTCTATGAACCTGCCATTGTTAAAACTGTATCTGAGGTTTTTTAAAATGAACTATAAGAATTTAATTTTACCTCTAAAAATGCCACGATTCTTCTTCTTTTGTTTTTACGATTGTTTTGTGACTTGAATAATCACAATTATTGATTAACCTGATAATCTTCACATCTCTAGTGTCAACAGCAGGTGGCGCTGACTCAGAAAAAATAAAACCTTTAGAAGAAGAAGAATGGCTCAGATCTGCAGCGTTATATACGACTGATGGGACTTTTACAGTGTTTATCTAAAAGACAAGAAAAGTTTTATTAGATTTATTTTATTTATTTACAGGTTTTAAACATTTACACAAAAGTCACGTTTGTACAAAGTTACAAAACAAACACATATTTACACTAAACACACAGAATGCCACTAAAGTTCAACAATTCACAGTTTTAAAGAAAAAAACAACAATAATCAGAGTCAAAATATAAGACTTTTCACAAATGTAAACCTGATCTGTGCTGTGATTGGCTCTGCAGCTCTGATCTGTGCTGTGATTGGCTCTTTACACCTGATCTGTGCTGTGATTGGCTCTGCAGCTCTGATCTGTGCTGTGATTGGCTCTTTACACCTGATCTGTGCTGTGATTGGCTCTGCAGCTCTGATCTGTGCTGTGATTGGCTCTGGAGCTCTGATCTGTGCTGTGATTGGCTCTGCAGCTCTGATCTGTGCTGTGATTGGCTCCAGCTTGTCTCTAAAGTGTGGATTCTCTATTCCGTTTCATTCATTCTGTTTTTGGATTTAGCTGAGACGAGATATTTTAAAGAAACTTGGGACAACAGAAAGTAGCTCCTGTGGATGTTTGTGTTTCTGCTTTGTTTGATTCTGTTTTAGCACAAATACTTTTACTTTTTGAAAGAAAAGTCATGTCAGTGCTATTCTCTGCTGTGATTGGTTAAACACAAACTAAGGTCGGCAGTACGGCCAATCAGCTCCAAGTATTTCATTAAACGTCCAAACACTTTCAGCGGGGGAAGTTCCAGGTGGATAATGTGGAAGAACTCAAAACACAGGTCCATCTGGAGTCAGAGGAATCACTCTACAGTCTGTTGTTTAAAGAATGAAGAGAAAGAATGAATGAAACGGACAAGAATCTGCTGGATGACGTAGAACCAGCCACAGCATTAAAAAAAAGAGATGATTTAAACCTGTTTACAGATGTGGCTGGGATCACACTGCAGACGTTACAGCTCTGGAGCCTTTACGTAACTTGAAACGTCTGAGAGTCGCTCACACTCACACAGTCCAGTCCGGTGTCTCCTGTACGACCAATTCGGTGCGCCGAAAGAGTTTGTTGGTTTTAAGTTTTGGCCGGACGCCGAAGCTTTTTTTGTGAAGTTGTGGAAATGAAACGATGTAAACAGGAAATCATTACAGCGAGTGTAAAGTGCATCGGGAACATTTTTGTCTTCCCCATCATACGAAGACGAGTCATGTTGTAACAGAAGTGTTGTGAAAAGAACTAAAAATCCCAGAGCAATGGGGCTTTGTCTGGGCTTTGTTTACTAGAACTTCCTATAAAAACGGTGAGTTGTCGTGTGAACCTCGTGAGCTGTCGGTCTGACGACTCAGGACTCAGACCTCCAGAGCTAATGTGAGTCACCCACCAAAGCTAAACCGCTCTGGTGACTGCACCGGAGCTGGACTAGAGGCAGTGTGCGCTCAGCCTGACACGCAAGTATAACTTTTTATTTGATGGTCTTTTGTATTTTCAAAATACTGTTTCTATGTTAGTTTCAAGTGAGTGTTGACCTGCTCCTGTGTCTCTGTGTCCATGTGAAGATGTCTATTCTTCAGTTCTATCCTTCAACTTTGTTTCTCTGTGTTTTTTCTTGTCATCTTTATCCTTCGACATTCCTTTAAAAGTGCGTTCGTAGCTTGATGATTTATTTCTTATTATTGGCTGGGATGGGGTTTTTGATGTTTATGCTAGCCGGTGTGATGTTTGTGACGGTGTTGTTTATGAGTCTATCTGAGCGCCAGCATCCACACGGGCATGATGACTTCAGGAAACCCCTCCTGTCTCTCCAGAGCGATCACCTCCAGCCCCGCCGTGTGGATGATGTTCCTGCGTGTGGACGATGTTTGTAGACGTTCTGTAGGTGTGAGGATGTTTGAGACGGTGTGTGTTCTGAGTCTATCTGAGCGCCAGCATACACACGGGCATGATGACTTCAGGAAACCCTGCTGCCTCTCCACACCGACCACCTCCAGCCCGCCGTGTAGACGATGTTTGGATGATGTTCCTGCGTGTGGATGATGTTTGAATGATGTTCCTGCGTGTGGATGATGTTTCGATGATGTTCCTGCGTGTGGATGATGTTTCGATGATGTTGCTGCGTGTGGATGATGTTTCGATGATGTTCCTGCGTCTAGATAATGTTTCGATGATGTTGCTGCGTGTGGATAATGTTTCGATGATGTTCCTGCGTGTGGATGATGTTTCGATGATGTTCCTGCGTCTGGATAATGTTTCGATAATGTTCCTGCGTGTGGATGATGTTTCGATGATGTTCCTGCGTGTGGATGATGTTTGGATGATGTTCTGCGTGTGGATGATGTTTCGATGATGTTCCTGCGTGTGGATAATGTTTCGATGATGTTGCTGCGTGTGGATAATGTTTGGATGATGTTCCTGCGTGTGGATAATGTTTCGATGATGTTGCTGCGTGTGGATAATGTTTGGATGATGTTCCTGCGTGTGGATAATGTTTCGATGATGTTCCTGCGTGTGGATGATGTTTCGATGATGTTCCTGCGTGTGGATGATGTTTCGATGATGTTGCTGCGTGTGGATGATGTTTTGATGATGTTCCTGCGTGTGGATGATGTTTCGATGATGTTGCTGCGTGTGGATGATGTTTGGATGATGTTCCTGCGTGTGGATGATGTTTCGATGATGTTCTGCGTGTGGATAATGTTTGGATGATGTTCCTGCGTGTGGATGATGTTTCGATAGTGTTCCTGCGTGTGGATGATGTTTCGATGATGTTCCTGCGTGTGGATGATGTTTCGATGATGTTCCTGCGTGTGGATGATGTTTCGATGATGTTGCTGCGTTGTGGATAATGTTTCGATGATGTTCCTGCGTGTGGATGAAGTTTCGATGATGTTCCTGCATGTGGATGATGTTTCGATCATGTTCCTGCGTGTGGATGATGTTTCGATGATGTTCCTGCGTGTGGATGAAGTTTCGATGATGTTCCTGCGTGTGGATAATGTTTCGATGATGTTCCTGCGTGGGATTATGTTTCGATGATGTTGCTGCGTGTGGATGATGTTTGGATGATGTTCCTGCGTGTGGATGATGTTTCGATGATGTTCCTGCGTGTGGATGATGTTTGGATGATGTTCCTGCGTGTGGATGATGTTTCGATGATGTTCCTGCGTGTGGATAATGTTTTCGATGATGTTCCTGCGTGTGGATGATGTTTCGATGATGTTCCTGCGTGTGGATGATGTTTCGATCATGTTCCTGCGTGTGGATGATGTTTGGATGATGTTCCTGCGTGTGGATGATGTTTCGATGATGTTGCTGCGTGTGGATGATGTTTTGATGATGTTCCTGCGTGTGGATTATGTTTGGATGATGTTCCTGCGTGTGGATGATGTTTGATGATGTTCCTGCGTGTGGATGATGTTTCGATGATGTTCCTGCGTGTGGATGATGTTTCGATGATGTTCCTGCGTGTGGATGATGTTTCGATGATGTTCCTGCGTGTGGATTATGTTTCGATGATGTTCCTGCGTGTGGATGATGTTTCGATGATGTTCCTGCGTGTGGATGATGTTTGGATGATGTTCCTGCGTGTGGATGATGTTTCGATGATGTTCCTGCGTGTGGATGATGTTTCGATGATGTTCCTGTGTGTGGATTATGTTTCGATGATGTTCCTGCGTGTGGATGATGTTTGGATGATGTTCCTGCGTGTGGATGATGTTTGGATGATGTTCCTGCGTGTGGATGATGTTTCGATGATGTTCCTGCGTGTGGATGATGTTTCGATGATGTTCCTGCGTGTGGATGATGTTTGGATGATGTTCCTGCGTGTGGATTATGTTTGGATGATGTTCCTGCGTGTGGATAATGTTTCGATGATGTTCGTGCGTGTGGATAATGTTTCGATGATGTTCCTGCGTGTGGATAATGTTTCGATGATGTTCCTGCGTGTGGATAATGTTTCGATGATGTTCGTGCGTGTGGATAATGTTTCGATGATGTTCCTGCGTGTGGATGATGTTTCGATGATGTTCCTGCGGTGTGGATGATGTTTGGATGATGTTCCTGCGTGTGGGATAATGTTTCGATGATGTTCCTGCGTGTGGATGATGTTTCGATGATGTTCCTGCGTGTGGATAATGTTTCCATAATGTTCCTGCGTGTGGATGATGTTTGGATGATGTTCCTGCGTGTGGATGATGTTTGGATGATGTTCCTGCGTCTGGATAATGTTTCGATAATGTTCCTGCGTGTGGATGATGTTTTGATGATGTTGCTGCGTGTGGATGATGTTTGGATGATGTTCCTGCGTGTGGATGATGTTTCGATGATGTTCCTGCGTGTGGATGATGTTTTGATGATGTTCCTGCGTGTGGATGATGTTTCGTTGATGTTCCTGCGTGTGGATGATGTTTCGATGACGTTCTGCGTGTGGATAATGTTTCGATGATGTTCCTGCGTGTGGATGATGTTTCGATGATGTTCCTGCGTGTGGATGATGTTTGGATGATGTTCCTGCGTGTGGATGATGTTCTAGACGTTCTGTAGATGTGAGGATGTTGAGACGGTGTGTTTTATGAGTCTATCTGAGTGCGATCATCCACACGGGCATGATGACTTCAGGAAACCCCTGCTGTCTCTCCACACCGACCACCTCCAGTCCCGCCGTGTAGATGATGTTCCTCATGACGTCCAGGTGGCGGCTGATGCTGCTGTCCACCAGGTCCAGTTTACAGCCTTTACGAGCCATGTTGTCCTTCAGGATGATCACGCCGTTGGGACGCAGAGAACGTTTGAGTTTGGACAGAAAGTTGGCAAGGTCTCGGTCTGTCAGGTGACCTACGGGACGAGAGACAGGTTTACTAAGACCAGGACTAAACCAGGACTAAGACAGGACTAAACCAGGACTAAACCAGGACTAAACCAGGACTAAACCAGGGCTAAACCAGGGCTAAACCAGGACTAAACCAGGACTAAGACCCAGGACTAAACCAGGACTAAACCAGGACTAAACCAGGATTAAACCAGGACTAAACCAGGATTAAACCAGGACTAAACCTTAACCCTAAAGCAGGACAGAGCTTCTGTCTGTGAACATGCCTTGTATAAGCAGAGGTTCTCAACATGGGGGTCTTGGACTGTTTTCTGGAGCTTTAGTGATGATGGAGGTATTCCATGAAAGTGGCTTAACAAGTCTAGGCTTATCCTAAAATCTGAGCTGAAACTAGCCTTATCTCCAACTTAAGCCTCAAGTGGTTCCATGAAAGAAATAACCTGGGTCTGAACAACGATAATTCAAGCTTGAAGATTAATCTGGGCAATGAGCGCGCTCACGCTGAATGTGACGAGACCAGATCAATGGAGCAAGAATCACTGAGAATGAGACAGAAAGTGTTTTTCCTCCTGATCTGACAGAAATATGAGAGGAGCCAAAGTGCACACAGTCTCTAGTTGATTTGCAACGCAAAAGTTTTCAGTTTATAGAGGTTTATTCTGATGCGGGGAGCGAGAGGCAGCCCCTCCCCTCCTGTGCGCTGCCCGGAGAAAGACGAGGCGGAGATTCAGAGGATTTATCATCGTATTTGTGAGTAGGCTCATCGTTTTCTAATGCAATGCACAGTTTTCCACTCCGCATGTGGGACTAGTCCTGCTGCGTAAAGTTGTCACAAAGTTTTAGCATAAATCTTTACAACCAGAACTGACCAATCAGAGCAGAGGATGTGTGGCTGTGTGTGACAGGGTCAGAGACGAGAGAAAGAAGCGGCGCGTCTGTGCGCTAAAGAAGCACGACCCCATGGCTGCTCTCACACTTTAGTCCTGCTTTCATTGAGTAAGATTATCTTTGAGAGAAACAGATGCATGTCTGTGGGAAATCTTTTGTAGTTTAGATGCACGTACAAGTTAATTTTCCAGTTAAATATGTGGCTTTTTGTGCTGCCAATTTGACGTTTGCTCTTACAAACGCGTCTCTCCACAGCCAGAGCGGCTCAAAAAAAGGAAGAAAACAAACAATCAGAGCGACTCTTTGATGCCAATGCCAAGTGAATAAAAAGAGACTTTATGAGTTGTGTTGGGACAGACAGAGAGATTTCACACACCTGTGGAAGTTTGTGGATGAACATGTGACTAGTGTGTCTTAGACGTGTTTTGAGACAAAGCTAAAATAATCTTAACAGTTAGCCTGGTCCAGACCAGGTTTATGTTGATACTTGTTACTGCGGCAACTCAGCGTCACCTCTGGTTAGCCGCGTTAGTGGAACGAAAATGGAGATTTCATAAGCCTAGACTGGCCAAATAAGCCAGGCTTTGGCTTTATCTCGCTTCATGGAATACCCCCATGTCGTATTTGTTTGTTTGTTTGTTTGTTTGTTTGTTGTTGTTGTTACTCACAGGCGACCCACTGCATCCAGACCACGTCGTACTTGTTTTAGGCGGGGTGAACTCTTGGAGGCTGTAGCAGTAGTACGTTTCCACTCGGTCGGCGTCGTCTCCTAAATATTCCTCGTGAGCGTAGAGAAGGAAGTGCTCCATCATGTCGGCCATCTCCAGACGCTCGAACACCGGGAACAGTACGCCTTTTGAGACGCGCCCGATCCCGCAGCCGCAGTCCAGGGCGAAGGACGTTCCCGCTTTCCCAGACCCTGAGGAAACAGAACCAGAGACCGAGTTTAGACCAAGAACCAGACCAGAGACAGACCCAACAGCCACAGTCCAGTCATACCGGCTTTACCAGGACCCTACGAAAACAGAAACAAGACCAGGTTTAGACCAGAGACAAGACCAGAGACCAGAGACCGATACGACAGCTGCAGTCCAAAGCGCAAGAGGTACCAGCTTTACCAGCACCCTGAGGAAACAGAACCAGAGACCAGGTTTAAACCAGAGTAAGACCAGAGACCAGATCGATCCCGCAGCCGCAGTCCAGAGCGCAGGACGTCCCCGCTTTACCAGCACCCTGAGGAAACAGAAACAGAGACCAGGTTTAAACCAGAGTAGACCAGAGACGCGCCCGATCCCGCAGCCGCAGTCCAGGGCGAAGGACGTCCCCGCTTTACCAGGACCCTGAGGAAACAGAACCAGAGACCGAGGATTAGACCAGAGACCGATACGACAGCTGCAGTCCAGAGCGCAAGAGGTACCAGCTTTACCAGCACCCTGAGGAAACAGAAACAGAGACCAGGTTTAAACCAGAGTAAGACCAGAGACCAGACCGATCCCGCAGCCGCAGTCCAGAGCGCAGGTCATACCCGCTTTACCAGGACCCTGAGGAAACAGAACCAGAGACCGAGGATTAGACCAGAGACCAGAGACCGATACGACAGCCGCAGTCCAGAGTGTAGGTCGTACCGGCTTTACCAGGACCCTGAGGAACAGAACAACAGAACCAGGGATTAGACCAGGGACCAGACTGATCCCACAGTCGCTTTATCAGAGTCAGACCAGATACCGACCCGACAGCTGCAGACCAGAGCACATGATATCCCAGCTTTACCAGTACCCTACGAAAACACAACCAGAGATCGAGTTTAGACATGAGACCAGACGGATCCCAGAGCACAGGACGTCCAGCTTTACCAGGACCCTGCAAGAGAACCAGAGACCAGGGTTTAGACCAGAGACTGATCACAGAGCATGACGACAGATCGTTTTGTAGTCAATCACCACCCTTGTGCTTTACTATGAAAGTATAGAGCCACTTAACTCACAATAAACACAAATTCATGCAATAAGAGTTAAAAAATGTACAAGAAATGGTTAGCTACCCAACCTCAACTGGTCCCTGGAAAGGAAAATTATAACTTTACGGTCCTTACTAGAAAAGATTGGGGATTACTGTTAATCAATGAAATCCTCCCCATAACCATCCACTCAAGATTAGAAAATGTATTTGTTCTTATTTGTGACTTGGTTTGGGTTAGTCTTTGTATTTATTCATAATTCTACTTGAGCAGACGCAAAAATGGAATAAAGCAGCAGTTACTGCACAAAGTCAAAGCAGATACATTAAAATGGTGGCATGTGTGCATCTAAATGAGACAGTTACAAACTTTCATCTTTAGCAAGTCCAGGAGTTTGATCAGACACAAAACCAAAAGACACAAGGGAAGTGATTAAACTTGACGGGTGAGGGTTAGAGTTAGAGTCTGTGTGTGAAGGAGACGTGAAGGAGCTGCTGTCACTGCTCGCAGTTATATTTAGACCAGGACCACACTTAGACCAGGTCCAGGTTTAGTCCGAGTCTTTGCTCTGAAACACGAGCTGAAACATAGATCAGGATCCTGTCGACAGCATGAGCTCATCACAACTCACTTCACACCTCTCAGCCATCAGGGACCAGCTCTGTCGGCCAATCAGGACCAGCTCTGTCGGCCAATCAAAACAAGCTCTCACACACATGAAGACAGGAGTTTGTTGTGATGTGTGTGGTCCAGACTGTTTAATAATAAATCTTAAAATGTAAACATCACAATCAAACATCAGTGTCTCCAGAACCAGGACTAGGACTAGGACAAGGACTAGGACTAGGGAGAATGGTGACATAAATAATGTCATAAACTTATAAACCAAATTACTCCAAAAGCAATTAACACCGCCACTGGAGTTTAAAGTACGGCACATTGGTGCTAAATGTACGGAGCCAGAAATCGTGCTCATAATCTTTTTGTGACGTGGTAAATGTACGTTTTCTTGTGAGATTGGGTTGGCTCAGCAGCACCGGCGTCAGAAGAGGAAGTGAAGGTACGTCTGAACCTCTCCCCAATTTATAGAACACTGTTACTAGACGATTGACTAAAGGCTAAAGAAGGTCAGGTTTACTTTATTGTCCCTGTAGGGAAATGTGTCTCTGCATTTGACCCTGGATCCTTCAGCCTGTCTGGAGCTTCTCCTCAGGAGCAGCGCTCGGGGACCCATCTCCAGTTGTTCTTTAGGCTTGGTCAGGACTGTAGCTGGAGGATATTACCCTAACATGCATGTTATTGTGTTGGTGGGGAAACCGGAGTGCCGGAGGAAACCCACCCAGACACGGGGAGAAACATGCAAACTCCACACAGAAAGGCCCGGCCTGTGCGGGAATCAAACCCGCGAGGCAAGAGCGCTAACCACTCTGCCACTGTGCCGCCATGACTGTTTTATGTCTCCTCATGAGGACCACGCTGACGATGGGTCAGAAGTACTGTTCACTCCAGAGACTAAAGACTTTCAGTAGATTTTACTGGTCAGGACCAGAAACAGGACCAGGACAAGGACCAGGACTAGAACCAGGACCAGGACATGGACAAAGGGACGAGGACCAGGACCAGGACCAGGAGCTGCAAATGCTCCTGAGTCACTGAGCTGAAGCTGAACAAATCTAATATCCAATAAAACACAAGTTTATTTAAGCTTCTGTAAAACATCAACATGATCACGTCGTAAAAAACCAAAACGCTCTGACTCTGACAGTGAGTTTACAGTAAATATATCAGCCTCACACACATATAGTGTCAGCTTTATACGGTCACATATGTCAGAGTTATTTCTGTAAAACTAACATGACTCTGGTCTTACAGTAAGTATCTGGACCGGAGCAGATCGTTAGAGGAGTCAGCTCTATACCGTCACATACTGTCAGAGTTATTTGTGTTAAAGACTCTGACTCTTACAGTGAGTTTACAGTAGATATATCTAGCCCACACACATATAGACTCAGCTCTATACTGTCACATACTGTCACATACTGTCAGAGTTATTTGTGTCTCTGAAATGCAACAGCTGCAGCTTCTTCTGCTCATTCATCATGAACATTAGACCCACGTGTTCACGGCTCAGAATCTGACCTGCCTCACAACACAAACACACGAGCAGACACACACACACAACAAACACATGAACAAACACACACAGGAGCTGCACAACAAACATACACACAAAACAAACACACACACAGGAGCTGCAGGAATAAAACGTTCTGTTCACGGCTCATAATCTGAGCTCAGACCTGCTGCACAACACAAACACACGAGCAGACGTTTGGAGTCAGAGCTGCAGGAATAAACCGTTCTGTATGTTCTCAACACGCTGGACTGTGACTGGGTCCTATAGCTGTGTGTGAGGTGTGTGTCTGAGTAAAAGTGTGACTCATGATGAATCTACTGGGAAAGCTCCTGGACTGTTGTGTGTCGTCTGTGTGTTGTGTGTGTGTTTACAGAGGTGGAAGATTCGAGTCGCACTTTCATGACTTGTGACTTACTTCCCTATGATCTTGTGACTTGACATTAGTGATCTTGAGACTTGACGTTCTGGAGCTTCTCTGCGTGGAGCTGATCAGACTTTAGGTGTATAAGTGAGTTCATCAGAAGCAGGACGTTCTGGGCTCGTGCACGGTGGAAATGGCTGCATAGATCTACACGGCATTAAGCCACATGGAGCCAAGAATAATTCAGTTCTGCTACAAAAACTTTATCTGCAGAGAAGAAAAGAACTGCAGTCTGTGAGCTATCAGTAGGCTTGTTTAAGCAGCAAAAATCTCCGTCTGGATCGCGGACGAGAGTTGACGGATGACGCTGAGGGGAGAAATGTGAAAGACACCGTGGACACTTCTGAAGCGCGAGAACTGCCAGAGCCTGAGATCAGTGTTGCACTGAATAAAACCTCATACATCTGTGTAAATGGGGGTGCACGGTAGCAGAGTGGTTAGAGCTCTGGTTTCCCAATAAGGAGGTCGTGGGTTCGACTCCCGGGTCGGACCATATCAACATCTCACGATCTCTCTGGGTGGAGTTTGCATGTTCTCCCCGTGTCACCGTGGGTTTTCTCCGGTTTCCTCCAAAAACATGTATGTTTAGGTTCATTGGGCATCACTGTGAGTGAATGAGAGAGTGAATGTTTGTCTGTCTAACCCTGCGACGAGTTGGCCACTGTCCAGGGTGTTTCCCGCCTAAGGCCCAAAGTCACTGGGATAGGCTCCAGTCACCCGCGACCCCTATCAGGATTAAGTGGTAGAAAATGAATGAACATCTGTGTAAATGCTCCTGTTTCCCTCACACACCTTGAACTGACACAGATATCACCAGAGCAATGAATAAAGAGCTGAATAATAAAGTTTCTACACTTGAGCTCTGTCTGTAAAGAACAGATCAGCTCATCAATGTCACATTAATAATGCTTCAGTGTTGTACAACATCCTGAGACTTTTCTGTCAGATTGAAGTCTCTGTGATGATAAAAGAGTAAACTGAAGAGACGAGGAGCGAGGAGGAGGAACTGTCAGTCCACGCGTGTTCACTGCCCTTCATTTCCCAGCATGCACTTGGGTTTTGTAGTCATGCAGGCGGTGCATTTGCTTTTTTCTGGATTCACCGACGACGAAGGCGCCTGCACTCGGACTGATCTCTGGAGATTACCGGGACCTACGTAGCACTGTCGTCAGACCCCGACCCCCTGATGACAGTGCTGCGTAGGTCCCAATAATCTGGAGAGATCAGTTTGAGTAAAGACGCCTCGATGGACAGTGAAGTCAGAAAAAAGTAACTATACCTTCACAACAACAAAACCCAAGTGCATGCTGGGAAATGAAGTGAACACATGTGGACTGGATCAGATCTGTTTGGATCAGAAACGTGACTCTGAGCAGTTCCTCCTCTTTTTTTTAGACAAAAAAAGACACACAGACTGGTATTTTACTTTAAAGGTGTGTATTCTTGTTGTGAAGCACTTTGGTCAACTAGAGTTGTTTTAAAATGTGCTATATGAATAAAGTTGATTGATTGATTGATTGATTGATTGATTGATTGATTGATTGATTGATTGATTGATTGAAGGTGAACTGTGCAACTTTTTGACCAAAAACAAGCTGGAATCAAAGCATGTTTTAGTCATTTTGATTTCTTTATTCCATTAAAAGAATAATAAAAATCTATTTTACTTGGCCTAGAGCTGCACCTCCTCTTGCAGGCTGTTGCTTTAGCTGTATTTATTACAACAAATCTTCATCCTCATCCAGAAAGTCCCAAAGTCTGCTTTTAACTTTCTACTTTTACAAAATTGTGTAGTTGACTTTTCCCCAGAAATGTACACTGAGTTAAAAAAAATAAAAAGCATCTCTGCGACTCATTCTGTAATGGCACATTGTTGGAAAAACTGTATAGAATGCATTTTAAAAAGCCGTTTAGATGCCAAAGTGATGACTTGACTTGACTTACTTGACCCTGACGACCTGCTGACTTGGACTTGCACCTGAGTGACTTTCTCCCACCTCTGTCTGTGTAGGTGTGTGTTGTTTGTCTGTGTGTGTGTGTGTGTGTGTTGTTTGTCTGTGTGTGTGTGTGTGTTTGTGACTCACGATGAATCTGCTGAGGAAGCTCCTGGACTGCTCCAGGTCCACGTCTGAAATCTCCACAAAGTCTCCCAACATCCCCTCCTCCGACGGCTCCACGTCCTCGTAGAACCTCTGAGCTCGGTAGTAGAACTGCTTCTCTCCCTTTATGTACTCACACGTCACCGGGAAGAGTTTAACTGAGAAAGACAAAGAGAGAGAGAAGAGTTAAACACACGTCCTCACAAGTGACAAGGAAGAGCTTTACTGTAAAACAACAGGACAGAGAGACAGAGAGAGGATATAAGTGCTCCACACAGACTGGTCCCAGTGTGACCGAGTTGTGTTTCTGATCGTTGGTGCAGGAGTGAACCAGAGGTCACAGCCGAAGTCTCCGTTTAATCTGGATTATAATTAAAGTGAACAGTCATGAGCTGCTACAGTCGCCCGAACTACAAAGAGACAATGACAGCGTCAGTATTTCTACAGACTTCTTTGTGTCAGTAATAAAACATCAGAACAACTCAAAGGCTTAACATTGACTTAAATACAAGTAGAGCTTGTTCAACGACCAAAATAAAGGTGAAATAATGAGTAAAATGCACTTAAAACACAGGATTACACTGGTTGACCAAACTCTTCCATCACAGAGTAAAGGCCAGTGCACACCGGGATGCTCTGCCGCGCTGCAAACTGGGCGCCTTCGTTAATTTCTATGAAGGTACAGTACACACACTGGGCTCACGGCGGCGCTTTACAACGCGCCGTGATTCAGTTTTGTTTGTTTCCGTTGCGGAGCCGCTCCAGGAAATGACCCAGCAGGCACCTGTAGTTTCTTCTTCTACGATTTAAATGAAGTACAGTAGTTAACGGTTTCACTTGTCGTTATTTCGTTACCAATGATGAACGAGAAACGCCTTTCATTTTTAAGACAAATGTATCATATTACTCACTCACAACGAGCGCGGATCGTTTGGTGAGTGTTGACGCTCGGGTCTGGCGCGCTACAGGTGACATGCTGCGGCTTGGCGTGCTTTGGTGTGGGCTGGCCTTAACACAAAAGTGAAGACGAAGTTACGACACACGAAGAAGAAACGTGTTTGGACCATGACAGCTGTGACTGGATGCCAGGTATGTAGAATAAACAGCAACAGAGACAGTTTTGTGTCATTTTAAAACTATATATAATGAACCGGTTCCACCAGTCGATGACCCTTCCCCCAGGACTCTCCTGTAAAAGAGATTCTGAATCTCAGTGGGACTTCCCTGGTTAAATAAAGGTCCATTAAATTAAAAAATAAAAACAACACAGTAACGTCTATGACAGAGTCTTGTTCAGAGGCTCAGGACTCTTCAGAGGAAGTGTTTAGTGAAGTAAAGCCTCAGGAATCTAGAGTCACAGCTGCTGCAAACACTGAGTCACAGCCAAGACCAGAGCCTGGACCGGAGCCTGGACTAAAGCCTGGACCAGACCTCAGATCAGACCTGGGACTGCAGGACCAGGGCCAGGACTCATTCCTGTCTCTTGTTTGACACTTACAGGGTTTAAAGGACGACTCTGACAGGCTAAGTTCACGTTCTTAGATTAGAGGAACTGATTGTTTGTGGTGATCCAGGCTGATTCAGGTCCTCCCCACAGAGTCTGTCCCAGAGCCTGTCCCAGAGTCTGTCCCAGAGTCTGTCCAGTCTGTCCCAGAGTCTGTCCCAGAGTCTGTCCCAGAGTCTGTCCCAGAGTCTGTCCCAGAGTCTGTCCAGTCTGTCCCAGAGTCTGTCCCAGAGTCTGTCCCAGAGTCTGTCCCAGAGTCTGTCCAGTCTGTCCCAGAGTCTGTCCCAGAGTCTGTCCCAGAGTCTGTCCCAGAGTCTGTCCCAGAGCCTGTCCCAGAGTCTGTCCCAGAGTCTGTCCCAGAGCCTGTCCCAGAGTCTGTCCCAGAGTCTGTCCCAGAGTCTGTCCCAGAGTCTGTCCCAGAGTCTGTCCCAGAGTCTGTCTCAGAGTCTGTCCCAGAGTCTGTCCCTGAGTCACATTCAGAGGGGTAAGTCTAGGCCACTTACAGGGGTGTTTCAGAACCTCTTAAATGTTTGTAGAATCCCTAAAATGAAGATGTCTTAATTTGAATTATTCTGACATGTTTTTTTTAGTCTGGTAAACTGCAGTCTGTGTGATGATTTGTGTTCGCTTTTCCACAGCTCTCTATTTCTACAACTTTTTATTCTGTGATATTAGAGCAACTTCATCTACAGTTGAGACTAAACTGTAGAGTCTGAGCTCAAAGCCAAACCCCTGAACACCAGACAAAACATGTGCACTAGCACGTGAGAGAAGAAAGAGTGTGTGGTGTGTTTTCACAGGCAAAGAAGTACTTTTCTGTGTTCTCTGTGAGCATGTTTTCCCCTGAGAGCTCAGCACCTCTAAGCTCTGAAGTCTAGAATCTGTCCTGCTCCAGACGAGCGGCAGGATCTGACTGTGGAGCTGTTCTCATTCACTTTACCTGCTGCTAAAAACACCGACTAAACGATGACGTGGAGTGGGTTCTAACTTACTCACAGGAGTCTGGGTCTGGTCTCTGTCTGTGTCTGGGTCTGGGTCAGTTCTAGGTCTGGTTCTGGTCTCTGGACTTACCCACAGGTGTTTTCTCCAGCAGGTACAGGTAAGTCCTTCTGCAGGGCGTGGTGCAGGTGGAAACTCATGTGTCTGGTCTCTGTCTGTGTCTGGGTCAGTTCTAGGTCTGGGTCTGGTCTGGGTCTGGTTCAGGACTTACCTACAGGTGTTTTCTCCAGCAGATACAGGTAACTAGCGAAGAAGTCCTTCTGCAGGGCGTGGTGCAGGTGGAAGCTCATGTGTCTGGTCTCTGTCTCTGTCTGTGTCTGGGTCAGTTCTGGGTCTGGGTCTGGTCTGGGTCTGGTCTCAGGACTTACCTACAGGTGTTTTCTCCAGCAGGTAGAGGTAGCTGGCGAAGAAGTCCTTCTGCAGGGCGTGGTGCAGGTGGAAGCTCATGTGTCTGGTCTCTGTCTCTGTTAGATCTGTGTCTGGGTCTGGTCTAGGTCTTGGTCTGGTTCAGGACTTACCTACAGGTGTTTTCTCCAGCAGGTAGAGGTAGCTGGCGAAGAAGTCCTTCTGCAGGGCGTGGTGCAGGTGGAAGCTCATGCTGTGGCGACACATGGAGTCGTCCGTCTGTTTCCACTTGTCACTAAAAGCCTGGTGGATCATCTTGTACTGAGTCTGGAGAGTCGGAGCCGGAGCTGAGCCGTCCTGTCGGTCCTCGGGTTCTTCCTCTGGTCCAGCGTCTGCAGTTCCGTTTGTGCTTCCATTCACAGAACCGTTCATCTCTGCGTGAGACAGACCTGCAGGTGAGTCAAAGTAGAAGGAGTTTAGTCATTTCTGCTGCAGAAAACTGAACTAAAGAAGAATCCTGCTTCTGACGACGCACAAAAACAGTAAAATATATTTACAGGTGAAGCCACAGTGAAGTGTTCAGGACAGAGTTCGGATCTTTGAGTGCACTTTTTCATAAAAACAGTTCAATCTCGGTGCGCCACAAGTTCATCTTGGAACAGTTTTCCAGTCACTGGCACTAAAAAAGGCTTCTCTAATCTGCTCAGACTCCACTCACAGCCTCCAGACTGCTCCATCTGGAAGAAGGTTTGCCTCCCTCGTCTTAAAAACCAAACGGCAATGTCCTCCTTTGTGCCAACATCTATTAGACTTTTAAATAAGCAATGATTTTACTAATCATCTTTGGTTGATTTCTTTTTGTTTTAATTTTTTAATCCTTTATTTATTATTTTAATAGTGTTGCATATTTTTAAGTGTGTTTGACGTGTTTGTGTTTGTGAGTGTCAGACCACAAGTGAAGTTCCCCAACGGGAAAAATAAAGTTATTTGAATTTGAATTTGAATTGAATTGAATCTGTGGAGTCTCATAATTTGACAAAGACACTCAAGAAAAAGAAACTCTCAGTTTTGGAAGTTTTGGGGACAGAATAATGTTCTTTTTGAGATCCGTCTGTTTCATATGAACCCTACATCCATTTCTAATCCAATAACAAACCAAACAATAGAGCAGCCCCCAAACCAAAAGTGACAGAGTTTCATCAGACTGTCAATAGTTCACTGACCCCCGTTGGCCCTGGACACTGATCTGGACACTGATCCAACATGTGGCCCATATGGTTCTGGAGACACTGGCCTGTGGTGTGTCCCACAGCAAGACAACACCTATTTCGATGGATGGAGCTATTGGCAGCTCCAATCTGGAGGAGCATAGCTCCATCCCTCTCTGGTTGAGCCCATCGTGTGTTTTTGGATTCATTCTGGTGAAATGCTCTGTATAAATCTATTACATTTGTATTATTTTTACCAAGATGCACCACAAAAATAGTTCTGAATGTTTATCCAAACTATATCACACTTATCACAGAGCTGATCTTCTCACCGTTCACTGCGCCGTTCGTTGTACCGTTCATCGTTCCGTTTGTCGTTCCGTTTGTTGTTCCGTTTGTTCCGTTTGTCGTTCCGTTGCTCAGTCCGTTCATGCTTCTGTCTGAGGTTCCGTTGGTTTGGGCGATGACCGGGACCAGAGCCGAGGTTTTGGCCGAGTTTGGAGCCACAGAGGCCTCCATCTGCAGACACACGGGATCAAAGGTCATAAGTGTGGAGAAGTTTGTGTTCATGTGTTTAGAACCTTCCCAAAGACAACACACACATCTCGTCTCTGGTCAGATTAAGTTCTCTGTGCACTGAGCTTGTTTTACATTAAAGAGGAAACCTGTGTCTTGCTCTGGTTCCAGAAGGTGACTTGTACTTTGTTTTACAGAATCACACTAAACCTGCTTCATTCAAACGGCTGAAGGTTCAATCCCAGCTCCTTCAGTCCTGGCTCTTTTCTGTGGCTCAGATGTGTCTGGGTTTAGTCCTGCAGCTCCTGGTGAAAGACGTTTAGACAAACGGCTGTAAAAGGATTAAAATATAAACTGTTCAGATCATGAGTGTGTGAGCTGAGCCTCGCTGACAGAGCCAGGATCAGACCAACGTGTGGCTCCTGTCACTGCTCCAAACAAGAGAGAAACTCCTGCAGCCGATCAGCTCCTGCAGCCGTTCAGCTCCTGCAGGCGTTCAGCTCGTGTGAGTTTCAGACGCAAATGTGAGAGAAAAATACTAAAGGTTTCCTGAGAATAAATCCTCCAGACTCAGACTAATGCAGAATAGACTGATCCAGGATCAGTTTTCACACAGAATCCACTCACACCATGCACAAACAGGACTAAACCTGGTCTAAATCTGGTCTAACTCTGGTCTAACTCTGGTCTAACTCTGGTCTAACTCTGGTCCACAGTGGCACATGCACAAACAGGTCTAAACCTGGTCTAAACAAAGTCTAGCTCTGGTCTAGCTCAGGTCTAACTCTGGTCTAGCTCGGGTCCACAGTGGCACGTGCAGAAACAGGTCTAAACCCAGTCTAAACCAGGACTAAACCCGGTCTAACTCCACGGTGGCACATGCAGTCGGTCACACACAGTTACCAGGCAGTCGCAGCTTCGGCTCTAAAAGTGTCTCCTGTCACAGTCCGTCTGGTCCAGATCTGCTCCTGGACCCGGATCAGGTTCAGGGGCGGAGCCAAGACCGGGTCAGGTTCAGGAGGGAGGAGGAGGAGGGGGAAGGGGAGGGGTTTTTGGGGGTCTTAGGTTCTTATGTTCCTGAGGTTTCATATCAAACCAAACATGTGACACTGTTTTCATGTCAAGTTTGGGACTAAAACTGGACCACAACCAGGACTAAAACAGGACTAAAGCAGGACTAAACCAGGACTAAAGCAGGACTAAAACAGGACTAAAGCAGACTAAAACAGGACTAAACCAGGACTAAACCAGGACTAAAGCAGGACTAAAACAGGACTAAAGCAGGACTAAAATAGTTCTTTGTTTGCAGACAGACGGCTCTGTCATGTGTAAATATAACTCATGTATGACACACGTGTGTGAGCTTCATATTCAGGTCAGGACAGAGTGTCTGGCTCAAGGGCACAAAGACACACGACTCAGTGAAAGATGGAACATGTTTGAGTAAAACACAGAGACAGATCTCAGACTGTAGTCCAGCCTTTTGTCTCTGGATCCAGATCTTCAGACCGGTTTTATAATGTCTAGAATTTATCTTTTACACTTTTGGATCGTAATGAGGTTTTAAGCAGAGCTTCATTAAGGGGAAGTGTGACAAAAGGCACTTTGAAAAAGTAATTCATTTAAAACAACAGTTAAACTGAAAAAGGCTGTTTTCAGCTGATCAAAAGTTTAAGACCATCACTCAAAAAACAACATGAAACTCTCCAAACCAGAACAAACATGTTCTCAGTAGAACTCAGTCATGAGGAGCTCCACCGTGAGTGTTAATCACTTCAAACATAAGCTCCAGCGTTGACCTGCTCCACTGAAGCTCCAGCGTTTGACCTGCTCCACTGAGCTCCAGCTTTGACCTGCTCCACCTGAAGCTCCAGCGTTTGACCTGCTCCACCTGAAGCTCCAGCGTTTGACCTGCACCACCTGAAGCTCCAGCGTTTGACCTGCTCCACCTGAAGCTCCAGCGTTTGACCTGCTCCACCTGAAGCTCCAGCGTTTGACCTGCTCCACCTGAAGCTCCAGCGTTTGAAGCTCCAGCGTTTGACCTGCCTCCACGTTTGACTGCCCACCTGAAGCTCCAGCGTTTGACCTGCTCCACCTGAAGCTCCAGTCGATGTTGACTGCTCCACCCTGGCTCCAGTGCTGACTGAAGCTCCAGTCGACCATGTTTTGCTGCTCCCTGGCAGTCTAAACGAGCTGTTTTGGTGTGAGACGAGTCTTTAAAGTGTGTTCTCTTCGTTATGTTTTGAAACTTCCAAGATCCGTTGATGTATTGAGCTGCTCCAGTGAGGCCTGAGTTTGGGTCGAGGATGAACAGCCAATCAGATTCCTCCGGCTCAGTGCAGGAGTCTTTTTTTCGGGTCTATGACTTGATTCTTTGTTGCATAAGGATCTTTTAATCAAGGGTGTCGAACTCATTTTGACAAAGGCCACATTGGCATCAGGGCTCTTCGAAGGGCCGGTTGTAACTCAAAAGAACCTTATATTAAACATACTACAAACAAGATTGTCATTGATTTCTGTAGAATTATTAAAGTGACACTTACTGAATCTTCATCTGCATTAGTGGAGCTTTTTAAATGTAATGTCTGATAGTTTGTGTACAGTTGTCTTTTATTGTCTTATCTGTGAAGCACTTTGTACCTCTGTCTGAACAATGACTTCCTCTTTAAGTTTTAGACAAATCATTTCATTAGGTTAAGACACCAGATTATAAGAGGGCCGCATCTAGCCCCCGGGCCTTGAGTTTGACAAACATTTAGAATGACTGCGTCCAACTTCAGGCTGTCAGAGAAAAGCTTCAGGTTAAATCCTCTTCTTTGTCATTAGTGTTTCAGTCAGTTTGAGTCCGTTTGGAGAAGGTTTGAGTCTTTGTGCTGATCTGTCTGTTACATAAGTCTGTCTGCAGTTTGGACCGTGTGACCTGTGACCTCTGACCTCAGGACATCCATCAGCAGAGGTCAGAGGTCAGCTCTAAATCTGAACTCAGACTGGGTTACGACCAAACTCAAACTCTTTCACCTTTCACAGAAAACGTCACCACTCAAACGCTTTATTTATTCAGAACATATTCAGATGAAATAGTCTTACACCTGGTTTGGTTCATTTAACAGTTTTATTTTAACACAACGTTGAATCAAAAACACTTGTGACCGAGCGCTAGGGCAGGCCTAGATTTACTTAGCTTACAGATTGTTGCCACAACGCCACCTCATTTACCTGGGAAATACCTAAAGGCTTACACAGGTTTGTACTGACTGGACAAGAGGCATGTAAAGTTTAGACATTTTATTTTCATATAAATGTTAATAAGTATTATAATTTTAAAATAAACAAGTATCCAGACTTCTCCTTTGTTCCTTTTCCCCCCAAAGTCACTGAGAAAGTCGTATAATCAGACCCACAGTTTTGTAATCCTGGTATTACCATTGTCCTCATTGAGCTTCGTTGTGAAAACTTCCTTATTAAAAGAGTAGCGAGGCTAGTCACGTGTCCGACTATAAAGACTGTCGCAACATGGGTCCACCATTAGCCTCGTACATTCTAGAAGGGAGGGCGTGATGAGGAGGTCCGGGGACAACTCTGGCCTCCTCGGAGAGCCGGTCTCACAAGAAGTGACATTTACCACGACTTACACAACATGTAAATTACGTATGATAGTACGACTTTATTGTTTAACTGTAATTATAGTATAGAGTCACCGTCCAGTTCATTTCTATGGTGGTTGTTAAGACGTGTTTCTATTTATAATATTATGAAATCCTGATTTAATCTTAAACCTTGCCCCAAGCCCCAGACCTAATTATACACATTTTAGTAACTTATGCCTAGAACTTACCGTTTTGAAGACACGTTTTGAAGAAAACGTCTCCATGTGGCTTTAATTAAAACTCGTGTGTTTTTAACAGCTGTGAAATCTCGTGTCATTTTTACTTTTCTTTATACGTGCTAATGTAAGACGTAACATAGAACTAAAACAGCTGTGAAGTCGTGGTCAGAATACGCCTGTTTTGTGTCGTGGGAAAGTAACGACCTCTAGTGAGACTGTGTTGCCTCGGAACACCAAACACGCACTACAGACGTGGATTTGTTAGTTACATATTAAAGTTTACATAAATAAAAATAACAACAAGGACAAGAAAATAAAAACATACCGGAGTTTGACAGCGAGTCGGCGCGCGCTTTAAAAATCACTTTAGTTTTGCTGATTCACATGATTTCTGGACTTTTGACAAACTTAAAATCTAAATCTGCAGGACGTCCTCAAGCAACATTAATCTTTCAAGTATTCAAGTCACTTTAGCATTCTAAAAACTAATCTATTAATTGAAATAATAATCGCCCGACTAATCAATCACCAAATAATCTTAGCCCCGGTCCAGCCCAAGTCCTGAGACCGAGACAAGACCAAGACCTTTTTAAGACCACAGAGTCATGAGACCAAGACCTCGCTCCATCAAGACTTCTTTTAAACAAAAGAGCTGATTGGTTGTCTGTCGTTTAAACCAAAATCTTACTTCACTCGTTCATTGATTTGCAGAAATAAGACATGTTTTTCAGCTCCAAGTGATATTTTTCAAAGTATTTTTTTCACCGTACACACTCTGAGAAATCGTCTTTGTCGTCGTGTCCTTTAAACTTGTGTTTCGGACTCTTGAGTTTAGAGCCGCACAGACCCAGGTGTAGATCGTGGAGGTTTGTTTGAGCCTCTGTCAGCAGGATCTCCACCTCACAGCTCCAGGAGAACTTCCCACAGCTCCTGAGGAAGATGAGGGAGATGAAGGAACGACACAGAGGACGCAGGAGAAGGATGAGAGACAGTCGAGAGACGAGGGACACAGAGTCTGAGTGGAGCGTGTCCTGAGCAGCATCAGTGTCTCCACATCTGATCTGTCCCTCTGTCTCCTGGACAAACCTGCTGAGATGTTCATGTCTCAATAGGAGGACGTCAAAAGAAGACTCAGGACTCAGGAGGAAGTGTCTGGGGAGAGGGAAGTGTGGAGCTGCACTGACGCTTTAGAGGATTCATTAGATCAGAACATTTGTCACATTTACCTGGACTTGACCATTTGTCTTCTGTTCAACCCAACACAACCTGTTCTCCTCAAAGTCCTAGTTCAGTCCTGGTTTAGTCCTGCTTTGTCCTGAGTCCTGCTTAGTCCTGCTTTAGGTCTGTTTTAGTCCTGTTTAGTCCTGGTTTAGTCCTGTTTTAGTCCTGTTTAGTCCTGGTTTAGTCTGTTTTAGTCCTGGTTTCAGTCCTGCTTTAGTCCTGGTTTTTAGTCTGCTTTAGTCCTGCTTTAGTCCTGTTTAGTTCCTGTTGCTTTAGTCCTGGTTTAGTCTCTGGTTTAGTCCTGGTTTAGTCCTAGTTTAGTCCTCTTTAGTCTGTCGCTGTTTAGTCCTGTTCAGTCCTTTAGTCCTGCTTTAAGTCCTGCTTTAGTCTGCTTTAGTCCTGTTTTTAGTCCTGGTTTTAGTCCTGCTTTAGGTTTAGTCCTTTAGTCCTGGTTTAGTCCTGAGTCCTGCTTTAGTCCTGCTTTACCTTTAGTTTAGTCCTGTTTAGTCCTGCTTTTAGTCCTGTTTATTTAGTTTAGTCCTGCTTTAGTCCTGCTTTAACTGTTTTAGTCCTGTTTAGTCCTGTTTTAGTCCTTTTATCCTTTAGTCCTAGTTTTAGTCCTGGTTTTAGTCCTGGTTTAGTCCTGGTTTAGTCCTGTTTAGTCCTGTTTAGTCCTGCTTTAGTCCTGTTTTAGTCCTGCTTTAGTCCTGTTTTAGTCCTGCTTTAGTCCTGCTTTAGTCCTTTAGTCCTGCTTTAGTCCTAGTTTAGTCCTCCTGTTTAGTCCTGTTTAGTCCTGGTTTTAGTCCTGGTTTAGTCCTGTTTTAGTCTGTTTTAGTCCTGTTTAGTCCTGTTTTTGTCCTGCTTTAGTCCTGCTTTAGTCCTGTTTTAGTCCTGTTTTAGTCCTGCTTTAGTCCTGTTTTAGTCTGTTTTAAGCTTTAGTCCTTTAGTCCTGCTTTAGTCCTGTTTTAGTCCTGGTTTAGTCCTGGTTTAGTCCTGTTTAGTCCTGTTTTAGTCTGGTTTAGTCCTGGTTTAGTCCGTTTTTAGTCCTGCTTTAGTCCTGTTTAGTCCCTTTTAGTCCTGTTTTAGTCCTGCTTTAGTCCTTTAGTCCTGTTTTAGTCCTGCTTTAGTCCTGCTTTAGTCCTGCTTTAGTCCTGTTTAGTCCTGTTTAGTCCTGCTTTAGTCCTGGTTTAGTCCTGTTTAGTCCTGGCTTAGTCCTAGTCCTGTTTAGTCCTGTTTTAGTCCTGTTTAGTCCTGTTTAGTCCTGGTTTAGTCCTTTAGTCCTGCTTAGTCCTGTTTAGTCCTGTTTAGTCCTGTTTTAGTCTGCTTTAGTCCTGCTTTAGTCCTGCTTTAGTCCTGTTTAGTCGGTTTAGTCCTGTTTTAGTCCTGTTTAGTCTGTTTAGTCCTGTTTTAGTCTGTTTAGTCCTGTTTAGTCCTGTTTAGTCCTTTAGTCCTTTTGTCCTGTTTAGTCCTAGTCCTGTTTAGTCCTGCTTTAGTCTGTTTTAGTCCTGTTTTTAGTCCTGCTTTAGTCCTGGTTTAGTCCTGCTTTAGTCCTTTAGTCCAGGTTTAGTCCTGTTTTAGTCCTGTTTTAGTCCTGTTTATCCTGTTTAGTCCTGCTTTAGTCCTGTTTTAGTCCTGCTTAGTCCAGTTAGTCTTAGTCCTGCTTTAGTCCTGTTTAGTCTGCTTTAGTCCGTTTAGTAGGTTTAGTCCTGCTTTTAGTCCTGTTTAGTCCTGTTTAGTCCTGCTTTAGTCCTGTTTTAGTCCTGTTTAGGCTTTAGTCCCTAGCTTTAGTCCTAGTCCTTTAGTCCTGTTTTAGTCCTGCTTTAGTTCCTTGATTAGTCCTGCTTTAGTCCTGTTTTAGTCCTGTTTGTTTAGTTCCTGTTTTAGTCCTGTTTCAGTCCTGCCTTTAGTCCTGTTTTTATATGCTGGCCTGTTTTAGTCCTGTTTTAGTCCTGTTTTAGTCCTGTTTAGTTCCTGTTTAGTCCTGTTTTAGTCCTGTTTAGTCCTGCTTTAGTCCTGTTTAGTCCTGTTTAGTCTGTTTTTAGTCCTGCTTTAGTCTGTTTAGTCCTGTTAGTCCTTTTTAGTCCTGTTTAGTCCTGCTGTTTAGTCCTGGTTTAGTCCTGTTTTAGTCCTGTTTTAGTCCTGCTTTAGTCCTGTTTTAGTCCTGTTTTAGCTGTTTAGTCCTGGTTTTAGTCCTGGTTTAGTCCTGTTTTAGTCCTGGTTTAGTCCTGCTTAGTCCTGTTTTAGTCTGTTTTAGTCCTGTTTAGTCCTCCTGCTTTAGTCCTGCTTTAGTCCTGTTTTAGTCCTGGTTAGTCTGGTTTAGTCCTGGTTAGCTGGTTTAGTCTGCTTTGTCTGGTTTAGTCCTTTAGTCCTGTTTAGTCGCTGGTTTAGTCCTGGTTTAGTTCAGTCCTGTTGGTTAGTTTTAATCTGTTTTAGTCCAGGTTTAGTCCTGTTTTAGTCCGCTTTAAGTCCTGCTTTGTCCTGCTTTAGTCCAGGGTTAGTCTGTTAGTCCTGCTTTAGTCCTGCTTTAGTCTGTTTTAGCCTGGTTTAGTCCTGGTTTAGTCCTGTTTTAGTCCTGTTTTCAGTCCTGGTTAGTCCTGCTTTAGTCCTGCTTTAGTCCTGTTTTAGTCCTGTTTAGCTGGTTTAGTCCTGTTAGTCTGGTTTAGTCCTGGTTTTAGTCCTTTTTAGTCGCTTTAGTCTGGTTTAGTCCTGGTTTAGCCTTTAGTCTGTTTAGTCTCCGTTTAGTCTGTCCTGTTTAGCCTGCTTAGTCCTGCTTATCCTGTTTTTAGTCCTTTTAGTCCTGTTTTAGTCGCTGTTTAGTCCTGCTTTGTCCTGTTTTAGTCCTGTTTTAGTCCTGTTTAGTCCTGGTTTTAGTCCTGTTTTAGTCCTGTTTTAGTCCTGTTTTAGTCCTTTTAGTTTAGTCCTGTTTAGTTCCTGTTTTAGTCTGCTTTAGTCCTGCTTTAGTCCTGTTTTAGTCCTGCTTTAGTCCTGTTTAGTCCTGCTTTAGTCTGCTTTAGTTTATCCGCTTTAGTCCTGCTTTAGTCCTGTTTAGTCCTGCTTTAGTCCTGCTTTAGTCCTGTTTTAGTCCTAGCCTTTAGTCCTGCTTTAGTCCTGTTTAGTCCTGGTTTTTAGTCCTGTTTTAGTCCGGTTTAGTCCTTTTAGTCCTGCTTTAGTCCTCTTTAGTCTGTTTTAGTCCTGCTTTAGTCCTAGTCCTGCTTTAGTCCTGCTTTAGTCCTGCTTTAGTCCTGCTTTAGTCCTGTTTTAGTCCTGCTTTAGTCTGCTTAGTCCTTTTTAGTCCTGTTTTAGTCCTGCTGTCTGTTTAGTCCTTTTAGCTTTAGTCCTGTTTGTCTTTTTAGTCCTGTTTAGTCCTAGTCCTGTTTAGTCCTGTTTTAGTCCTGGTTTAGTCTGTTTTAGTCTGTTTTAGTCTGTTAGTCCTGTTTCAGTCCGCTTTTACTGTTTAGTCCTGCTTTAGTCCTGTTTAGTCTGCTTTAGTCCTGTTTTAGTCCTTTAGTCCCTGTTTTAGTCCTGTTTTAGTCCTAGCTCCTGTTTTTAGTCCTGTTTTAGTCCTGTTTTAGTCCTGCTTTAGTCCTTTTGTCCTGTTTTAGTCCTTTTTTAGTCCTGCTTTAGTCCTTTTTTAGTCCTGCTTTAGTCCTGCTTTAGTCCTGTTTTAGTCCTTGCTTTAGTCCTGCTTTAGTCCTGCTTTAGTCCTGCTTTAAGTTCCTAGTGTTTAGTCCTGTTTTAGTCCAGCTTTAGTCCTGCTTAGTCCTGCTTTTAGTCCCACTTTAGTCAACTCTCTCTGGTCTGCCATGTTTCCAGTTTCCACAAACACTAGAACCAACTCGATTAGTCCTGTGTCCGACTGAATCTGAGAGAAACCTGGAGGTCTCAGTTTGTCTCATGTTTCACTAAAGTCACAGAGAATCAGAAACTAAAACCTCCTCTAAACCTGGGACTCAGACTTGGTCCAGGTCTGGTCTGTCGCAGGTGAAAAGGAGAGAGGAGAAAGAGAGGGAAAGGGCGAAGAGATGGTGTGGAGTGATTTGTCTGGGTCCCTTTCAGGTCATATTGCAGAAACGACTCTTGAGAGAGAAAAAAAGCTCCCGACCATCAGACTCAGGGTTGACGTCTTGCGAATAAATGGAATTAGTTAAATAGAAATAACCAGTTCCGACAGCCGAGAGAAACTACACTCTGAAGAGTTTGTGGTCATTGTTAGGTCTTGTGTTGTTTTCTACGGCGCTTCATTGTACTCACAAAACAATAAAGATTTATCTCGTAATTACAAGATAATTTAAGTGGCTTTTTTCCACATTCTGTAACCCACACGCTTCATACAGGCTAAGCTAGTGACTTTATCCACAACACGAGTCTTTTCTGTGCTAGCTTGATGTTTCTAAATAGCTAAGATGTACTTGTGGATCTCGTTATGTTAAATTAAGTGTCTGCGGTCTTCACTGTAATGTTTAAGGTACAAAAAGTATGAAACTAGTCGTTAACGTGACTGTGGACCATGGATGTATTATATTATCTGGATTGGGCTCCGCCCCTCTTTCCTGATGCGAGTGGCTCTAGTGGCCGCTCCGCAGTACTGCAGCGGTTGGGCCCAAAAATGTCAATGCATTTTTCGGCACTTCAAACTGCTATTGGCTCCGCGGACACGGCTCCTACAGCTTTAACTAAAAACAACTATAAACAAAGACATTTATTTATTAATTCTCCCATTATTATTAAATAACACACATGGCAATAACCCCTTCACAAGTGGCAGAAAAACTAACACAATCCATGATTCACATTTCTAAATGGCTAACTCGGTGCTGTCTACAACTTAACATAGACAAAACAGTTTCAATGTATTTTTCCAAATCCAACAATACACATACTTCTGTAAATGTCTGGGTGGGTAGGGAAAAAATTCAACAAGTTTTAGAATTCAATATCTTGGAATAGTAATTGATTCCAAACTCACTTTCAAATCTCAGATAAAAAAAGTGTCCAATCGACTAAAATTCAATATATCCAATTTTCGGTATATCAGATCTCACTTATCTTTGCAGGCAGCAAAAATGTTCATGCATTCTATGGTTTTATCACACATCACTTACTGTTTCACAACATGGTCCCAGGCAAATAAAACAACCCTAAAACCAATAGAGTCACTTTACAAAAAGACAATAAAATATTGGATAAGAAGTCATTGCGACACCATCATTGCAATATTCTCCGAAAGCATAACCTGTTAAGTTGGGAAAACCTCATTAAATATTCAAACCTCTGTCTCATTTACAAAATTATTCATGGTCAGTCGTCTCCCCCACTCACCCAGTTCATCAGCACTAGAACCACCACACAGCGTTTCACACGAGGGGCAGCCCGTGGAGATTGTATAGTTCCTCTGAGGAAAAGTGCTTTCAGTCAGAGCGCCTTTTCAGTTACAGCCTCTCAGCAATGGAACTCTGTCCCCAGCAGTATCGAGAACTAACCTCATACAGTTTGTACAAAAAACACTTAAAGGGCTGGCTAACCTCCCATCAAACTTGTGATCACTAAGAGTTTTTACTATATTGTATGTGTGTGCTTTTACTGTCTGTTTTGTCTGCTCTGTTTCGTATTTCTGTGTGCTTCTCTGTTTTGTAATGTTCTTATTGATGAATTGTGTACTGTCTTAACCCTACTGTTGTACAGCTGTATTTTCCACTGTTTGTAATTGTAATTTTGTAATTTTATAATTTTTACTATGTTTTAGGATGACCAATTACAGTCGGTCCAGGGACTACAGATGAAAAATAGCCTTCCTGGCTAATTCTGGTGCATTTACAGAAATGTTAATCAATGTACATTGTCCCTGTCAAATAAACAATAAAATAAATAAAACTAATACTAAACATAATTTGAGTGAAAATGCCCCCAAAGTACAAATAATAATTAAATTACTCAACTTTCCATCTCTAGAGTTCATATATTCACCGAGGTTTTAAGTTTTGCATCGTCTCTGGCGTCTTTATTGTAAAAATAAAAAAGTGGAGTTGTGTACTTCTGGTGGAGCTCCACTCAACATGGAGCTGCCCATCGACTGCAGACAGACTCTTCTCCAAGCTCCGCTCACAGCGCCCCCTGCAGCACGTCCACAGAAACACAAACCATCATCAACTTCTAAGACCAAACGTGATTTAAATATGTCTGTGTGAAGGATTGTCTCTGTTCTCTGATTGGTCCATTCTACTTCCTGCTTTTGGAGAATCGTTTGTAGTTTTGTGATTTCTGCCTCTCTTCTTCTCTCTCTCTCTCTGTCCCTCTCTCCCTCTCCCTCTCTCTCTTCCTCTCTCTCTCTCTCTCCTCTCTCCCTCTCTCTCTTTTCTCTCTCTCTCTCCCTCCCTCTCTTCCTCTCTCTCTCTCCCTCTCCCTCCTCTCTCTATCTTCTCTCCTCTCTCCCCCTCTCTCTCCTCTCTCTCTCCCTCCTCTCTCTCTCTCCCTCTCTTTCTCTCTCTCTCTTCTCTCTCTCTCTCTTCTCTCTCTCTCTCTCTTCTCTCTCTCTCCTCTCTCTCCTCTCTCTCTCCCTCTCCTCTCTCTCTCCTTCTCTCTCTCTTTCTTTAGTCTTTAGTTCATTTAAACTGAATCAGTTCCAGATGTTTTTCTTTCTGACGCTGCACCAACAGGAAGTGACCTTTGACCTGTGCGCTCCATAAACGCCGGGACACCTTCTCCTCTCACCGCACCTCCTCAGAACCGGACCAGGACCAGGACCAGGACCAGACCAGGACCAGGACCAGGACCAGGACCAGTTCTGCTCTAAAACTGTCAATCCTTTGTTCTTCGTTTGTGCTGCTTTAGTTTGTTAAATATTTGCAGTTGTATTCTGCTTCCTTCACACCGCTGCAGACAGATAGGACACAGTTTTTGTTTTTGTGTGTTTGATGGAGCCACTTCTGTTTCACAAAAACGGCTGCAACTAATGATTGTTTTGGTCATTGATTAGTTAGGCGAGTGTAAGAGTCACTTGAATGATATAAAACAGTAAGAACAGTGTGTGTGTGATCAGCTGCCCACACACACACACAAACAACAGTCACTTCATCCTTATAAATAGATAAATAATGTCCTAGAACACATTTAAAACATGACAGTTTATCTGGATCAAAGTGCTCTTGTGCGAGGACAGGGGCTCGAGAGCCACATGCGGCTCTTTGAAGACCTCAGTGTGGCTCTTACTCTTCTATTCTGTGGTTCTTAAACTTTCCCAAACAAAATAATGATGTAACCAACTCTCGACCTCCACAGCGAAATAAAATAGACGTCTTTTTCAATTTTTTTAGAAATCTATTTAAATTGGGCTAAAATGCTTTTATTTTTGTAACATTCTATGACCAAAATCCCATCAAACCTGATACTAAAGTTTAAAAAACAGATTAAAAACCAAGTCATAATTGTAAAATTACATCTTGAAATCATCTCACGACCCCAGATTTTGCTTTGTGACCCCCCGAGGGGCCCCGACCCACACTTTGGGAACCGCTGGCTTAGTGTGTGAACAGTGTTATTTAATCAGTTCTTAATGTATTGATAACTCAAACATGCCCGGAGCATCAAAACAAACTGATAAGTCTCGCCTGTAAAATCATTCTTGTTCATTCACACAATTGTTTTATTTTGTAAAATATTGTTTGAATTGACTTAACTGTCTAAAGGGTTTTGGGGAGAGGGAAAGGGGACTAAATACAGACTTTGATTTGGTTTGAAAAGGGCAAATATGGCTCTTTTGCTGTGAAAGGTTGTAGACCCTGTGCTAGGAGAGTGTGTTGTATAGTCTGATGGCTTTAGCCCCACTACAGAGCCAGCTCATATGTGTATATACACATATGAGCTGATACTAAAGCTAGTATTGCATTTAAAAACTCATTTGAGCAAAACAGTTGTACAATGATCCACTAAAACATGAAACAACTAGAACAAAATGTGATTTGAAGCAGTTGTAGTAATGACAATGGAAGTACTTTCCTTGGTCTTGAATCACATTTGAGATACAGGTGTATCATAGACAAATAGTCGATTTAGTAATGCTGAATTCGACAACCGGGGATGAGTAGTGAAACCAGTATGACTCGTGATCCTGATGTACTGATGATGCTAAATGTGAACAAAATTTAACAATTGTGTATAGGAGGAAAGAGATGTCGGGTTACAGAGCTACTCTGACTACAGAGGAACAGTGGACAGTGTAACAGAAGACAGTGATGTTTGGACTTTCCTGGGGACGTTCGGGCTGTTTTTTTTTGTTTTTTCTTGGCCAGAGTTATTTCATAGAATCTAAGTTTAATAGACTATATCGAGATTTCTCCTCGGTGCACACAAACCTTTCAAATGAACCAGGATTTTTTTAGTTTTATTTTTTTTGCTTTTAGTTTTACACACTGACTCCTATGCGTCATGCATCCTGCGTCTATTACAACAGGTTGTATTGTCCAAAGAGGCATATTTGTTGTGCTGCAAGCTTTGCATGACACTTTGCACAACAGAATGGTACATTTGTCGTATACTATACGCCACATTATTGCGCTATAGGAGAACATCATGCAGAAAAAAAAGAAAAGCAAAACATCCATGTCAGCGCTTCAGGTTGAGTTCTGATGTTGACTAGTACTAAATTATATACATGTAGTCACATAACCTAAGTAAAAAAGAAACAGCTCACTACTAAGAAATGGATATTATGTGAAGGGATGTAGTGGAAGCATTTATTCTACCTAGTGCCGACTTGCTGAATACACTTCGAGTCATCTCATGGAGAAGCGCCCCATCCTTGTTACCTACACACGTGGGACTTCGAACCTTGCTTTCACTAACGAGTTCAGTGGGGTACGATGTTTGTATTGCGTGATTGTGTTGCAGACGTTTATGCAGCATGCGTAGCCAGCAGCTTGGACTGAATTAAAACAGCTAGTTATAATCTTTTGCATAAAACCTTCGTTGGACTGTGTTACGTGTTATCAGAAATATATGTTGAAATCAGAGTATTAGACCCAGATATTGATATCCAGTAGAAAGATCACCTCCACCATTATTACAGTCAAGATCTTGTATATATTTTCAAATGAAGGCTGAAGAAGTCGAGGGCATGACATAAAAAGCGTATCTTATTGTCTATTGTTATGAAAAGCAAAAGCTAGGTTAAGTTTTCGCACTCTGGAGTATGGCAGCGTTGTGTTAGCAGCGTTCTGCTTACCAGAAACGCTTTGTATCGTGACTATGTATGCACTGCACAACTATCTAACCGTGCACATTACAGGCGTTCTTCGTTGACCGGTCGTGATTGCTCCGTGCGTTAGTTCAGAAATCCAGCTGGTCTTCCACTCGGTGCGCCGTCCGGATCGGCTAAGCCACTCCTAGGATAGGTTTGCCCCTGGTCTATAACAAAATGATCTCTGCCCATCCAGGTCGTAGCATCTGATTCACCGGCAACCTTAAATACATGTTGTCCAGTTTTCTCCAAGTCTATACTATTGTCCAATCCACTATTAAAACCCTTCTCATACTATTGTGATATATATAGGACGCCATATTGACACAATACTGACCTTGAACAATACTCCTAGAACATCAACACAAAAACAACCACACTATACTCTCTTATTCCACCCAATGACCAGTATCTTCGTCTATGCACCAATGACAGAGATTGCCGTAGAGCTCATTGTGCTGACGGCCCTTCCTAGGCCTCGATTGGGTGCGATTATATACTACTAGCCTCCTGATACATAACCAGTCTCCTGGGAGTCTGCAGCTCATAGACTCTAGAATATCTAAGCGAGAAGTCGATCTGCGGTGCGAGACTTGCTTTTACCTCCTAATCGAAGAAACCGCGCCCTTCAATAAAAAAATTTTGCTGCAGACCCTCCCAGTGCTATGATGAATCCTGCACTTACACGTAATCTGCAAATCTCACAACGAGACTTACGCAGTGATCCAAACACGACACACACGGAACTGATACACAAATTTCCATCTGCATTTTCAGACAGAACTCTCCTCGCGCGTTCCCGCCACCAGGTTCCACGATAGACCATAAAAGAAGAGAACGAAGTTAGGACAACACAGCCCCAAACAGGGCCCAAGTGTGTCACACAGCACACATCCGCTACAGCGTTCGCCTACCATGACATTAGAACAGAATCAGTTAATACTACGGACCATACACTGACAACTGTACCATAACATTGGATCCAGGTTTTGCTTTACCCCCCAACATTTGCCAATAAACCTCAGTTGAGACTCGGAATGAGTGACGAACTCTTCAACTAGTTCACAGTCAGTGTTCGGTTTGGACCCTTTTGTCAGTAATTGTGTTGGTATTTAAGGTATCCCAAAGTCGTTGATTTGAGTGTCTCAGAGTTATGTCTTGAATGACAAATTCTGTATGAGCTGTTCCCAGATTGCTTCGATAGCAAAGAGGTTGATGGACGCCAGATATCGGTGACTCTGTCACACAGTAGCTAACTGCGGACTTTGCAGCTATTTTGGGTCGATCAAATGTGCGCAGCCTCACTTCCAACTGGCACACCCCTTGTAGTGGAGCAACCAAGTGAACCCACCGGATGAGGAGTAGGCGCAACGTTCGCTCTCAATGGTATCTCTCGCGTGCCGGAATCGATCAGCGCATGAAAGGAAATCCGGATGCCGGACATATAAATAAAGCCACGCTCGCCGTCCCCTAACCCCGAGAACAACACATCTTAGTCACGTGAACTTTTAACTTTACACTTAAGTACCTGAACTGATGACAACTCGCTCACCGTTTGCCGTTTTTGGGGAGTAGCCCGCATATCTTACATTTGTTCCATCGGCTTGTTATCATAGAGACATGCGAAAAATGTTAGATAAATTCGACACAAGAGTTTGCCCTCTGCAGGACCGTTCGTACATATGGCAAGTGGATTAGTGGTTTGCATAGTGGATAAATTCAGGCGGATCTGCCAAAACAAACATAAGAAATCCCTATTCGCGTGTCTCTCCCCAAGAAACGCTCTTATGATTAAAGTGTGTTACTCTTTAGAAAGTCTATTGTGGTGCTGTACTCCAAGCATTTTCTTCTCACAATAACGTTTCTCGGACATTGATTGTCTCCCAACCTATGAACGCTCTATAGCACGACTGGCTCTATTTACTGATCATTGCCTGGGCTGTCTTCTATCCTTCTGTCCCTGATTCAAACCACACCACCCA